>WHYT01000139.1:43640-57944 GCA_009806455.1 Tetrax tetrax
GACAGGAGGGGCTCTGCCCCGTACCTCCTTGGGCGAGAGGATGGAGATGTAGTCCTCGTAGATCATCCTGGCCTTCTCGTCGATGGTGTGCGTGTTGCACTCGTTTTTGAGCTCCTCGCACGCCAGCCAGAAGAGCATGTTCTCCTCGCTGTACTCAGTCCGCAAGAACTCCCGGAAGACGTTGCGACCCGCCGGGCTCTTCATCAGCTTGTCGAAGGACTGCGCCCAGCCTCGCACCTCCTCCGGCGTGGGTTTGGTGCTGCCGGGGTCCCGGCGGGGAAGGCAAAGGGACAGTGTTACAGCCGGGGGGGGGCTGCGGGGTCCCCGCTGCGTCCCTCCCTGTGCAGCTCGGCTGTGCGCATCCCTGGTCCCATTCCGGAGGGACAGTGCCCGAGCACATCCCTGGTCCCATTCCGGAGGGACGGTGCCCAAGCACATCCCCCGTGCTCACGCCGAGGCCATTCCTGCTCGGGGTCTGGTTATTATGGGGGCTTTTGGTGGTTGCTCGTGGGGTCTGTCCCAGCTCCGCTTGGCCGGGCTGGGGCTTGGGCTTGGTTTTAGCTGAATTTCCCAAGCAGAGATGTATTTTGGTGCTGGCTTTGCAAACATCAAAGCGGGCAAAAGCCCTTCCCTTGCCAAGCCACAGCCAAAGAGAGACCAGCATTGGTCCCTCATCCTTCGCAGCTGGGGGAGGGAGGCTGCTCCCCAGCAAACACTCGTTACCTGCTAACGCAGCGGAGGGTCAGTAATTATCAGTGCCACCAGAGTGGGTGCTCGGTATCCCTGGAGCAGGGTGCCTACAGGATAAGGCTCTGCCCTTGGGACATGGCCTGGAAGCTGCTGAGGTCCTTGTGTGCCTCAGTTTCCCTTTACAAGGAGTCCAAGGGCCAGGAGCGTGGAGGGCTGCAGCCCGTGGCACTGAGCTCCCAGTGGAACCGGGGACGTGCTGCTGGAAGTGGCACCAGAAGCCTCCGAGTCCTGCCATCCCAGTCCTGCACCCCGTGTGTGCACCAGGAGGTGGGATGTGGGGCTGGGTGCCACGGGGGTGGGTGCCCCTCTGCCCGCCCCCGCCGCGCCGCCCTCACACTCACCACGCTTCACAGTTTGGGATGGTCTCCAGTTTGGTCTCCCGTCCCGCCCTCCACGCTCGCTCCCGGTCCTCGTTCCTAACGGGGAGATGGAAAGGTAGTCAGGGGCGTTGGGAATGCACCCAGACCCCCACCGTGACCCCCCGACCGGCCCCAGTCACCAAATCTCTGTGGGACCAGCATCCTCCTGTGCTCAGATCCTCCCCAGCGCCCCGCCTGCCCCGGCGGCACCCCGGCTCCTTGTGCAATTTTGCCGCCATCGCGCAAGGGTGTTTCCTGCGCTCAGGCACCGCTGCAGCCCCAGCCCCGCTCCGGCACCCCGCATGCGTCCCAGGGCCGAGCTGGAGCCAGAGCTGCCACAGGGCCGGGCAGCTGGCAGAGGTCAGAGCCAGCTCAGCCCACAAATAACCACCGATAAATAAATAAACGGGGGTGGCTGCGGGGCGCGGGGCTGCGGCGCTCGGGGCTCAGCGCCGCGGTGTGCTCGGCACCCCAGCTGGTGATGGCCCCGGCTCGCCCAGGACGCTGGTGGCCAGGGCAGATGGAGACACTCAAGGGGCCAGACCCTGCACCCCCGCGACACCCCAGCACCGGGGCCAGCCCAGAGGCCGAGCACGGGACAGCGGCGCCAGGGCTGGGGGGTACCAGTGTCCCCCACCCCCCTGTCCCTCGGCCCTGTGGGTGCCGGCGGCGCAAGGGGAGAGCAGCCTGCAGCCAACTTCCCTCGGGCCCTTGAATTTCGGTGCCCGGCACCAACCGCAGCGCTTCCTGTTTGCGACACCGTCCCTCGCCGTTCGCACAAGATTAAATGTGCAAACTTCTCCCCCGGCGGCGCGGGCGGCCAGCGTGGGCGAAGCTGCGGGCGCGTCCCTGCCCACGCCGACCCGGGGACTCGCTGCCCGGCATGCCTGAGCCCCAAAATGGTTGGCCCTGGTCAGCGCCCCGTGAGCCCCCCGGGAACCCATCGCCACCCTTGCTGCCCTGCAAAAGCGAGGGAATCAGAGGGGGTGAGGCGAGATGGGGCCCCGAGGGCGCAGCCGGGGTTTGCACGGGGCTGGCACCGGTGCCGGGGACGCAGCGTGGGTGTGCGCGGAGCTCAGCTCCAGGGCTGTCTGCTCCTCAGAGCTCAGCGCTGTCGGTGGCTGTAAAACCCAAAGCTGCTGCAAAGCTCGAAGCCACCGGCGGTCTGCTCTCCAAAACCCGGGCTAGCCAGAGAAAAAGGAGCTGGGGATCCTCGGAGAGGATGGGAGCCGATGCTGCAGGCAAGCAGCTGGTTACGTCCTCGGCTTTGAGCAGCGCTGGGAGGCCACGGCCGGACCCTGCACCGGCTGCTCCACAGCAGAGGCGCCCGGGAGGGCTCCCAGGGACAAGGGCCGTCTGCCTCGGGTGTGAGAGGGCAGGGAAATCCAGCCTTCCCCCTGCCCTGACCTGCCTGAAACAGGCAGCGACATCCCCCTGCATGCGCAGCGCTGTGCCCAGCGTCCCCCCGCCCCGGCACCCGGGCAGGGCGTGTTGGGGCGGCAGAGGTCAGGCAGCTCGGCTGAGCACCACGCCGGGGACGTCCAGCCCGGGAGAGCCGTTAACTCAGCGCCAGAGCAGGGGTCCCGCTGCCGCTTCCCGCTTGATGTATTT
This sequence comes from Tetrax tetrax, assembly GCA_009806455.1. Lineage (NCBI taxonomy): Eukaryota > Metazoa > Chordata > Aves > Otidiformes > Otididae > Tetrax > Tetrax tetrax. The sequence goes on from WHYT01000139.1 coordinate 46,361, forward strand.
GAAAAGGTTTGGCTGACGGGCAGGAGCCACGGTGCACCGAGGCGTGGCTCAGCACCACCCCTCAGGGTGCTGCCCACCCGCTCCAAAACACCCTTCACCCCCTTTCTAACCACGGCACCCTCAACTCCCGACCCAACGCAAGCACGCCAGCGGCCCGGAGACGGGGCTCTGGCTCGGTGAGCGGGGCCGGCTCCATCCCAGTCGCCCTCCCGTGCCAGGGGACCCCGTACCCCTCGAAGCCGGGCGCCTGCTTGGGCAGCAGCCACCATCAAACGCTTGGCGCTTGGCCCGGCAACACGCAGGCGACCCTCGCGTCCCCCCTGCTCACGGGACCCTCGGCCGTGGGGCGGGCGGCGGGACGTACCATGAGCAACTGCAGCAGCAGCACCAGCAGAAGCAGCAGGCGTTGGGGCGGTGGTGGCTGGCGGGTTGCACCGTTGTCGGAGAAGTCTCATGCCGGGACATCGGAAGAGGTGTCTCTGCGGACGCGGGTCCTGCGTACTGAAAGGCACGAGGGCAGGGAGGGGGTGAGCGAGCCGGCGAGGATTATCCCCCTCCCCGCTGCGGGCAAGCAGCCGGAGGCCAACTGGAACCCCCGCACAGTGACTCGCTGGGATTTAATTTTGGCTCCCGCGGGCCGGCCCCCAGACGGTCACCGCCTCACCTGCGTCCCAGCCTCATACACGGTGGACGGGGTCGGGTCGTGCTTCGGGGGCTCTCCTGCTGCTCTCGGCTCCTGCCGGCGCGCGGGCGAGCCGTGCCGCCCGGACCCCCCGGCTAACGTCCCTGCCGCCTCCTGGACGGAGCCTGCGGGGAGGGAGAGCAGCGGCACCGCGTCACCTTCGCAGAGGGACCCCCCGGCTTCGGGCGCGTGGCTGGGGGGCTGCTCCGCACCGGGGAAAGCCCTTCGCGGGCGGCGGGCTGGGGGCACGGCGGGCAAACCCAGAGGGTGCAAGAAAAGGAAGTGAGAAGGAAAGGCGCAGGGCGGACACTGCGGCAGACGCTCTGCCAGCCCCACGCTTCACCGGGGACCCCCTCCCACGCTTTGGGGGTGCTGCCGAGGCCCGGGCAGGGTGCGGGGCTCAGGGCCGGCCTCGTGCACCCTCAGCCATGCCCTGTGCCACGGAGGAGCGCAGCCGGACCCCCCTGGTGCGTTTGGGCCCAGGATGGGGAAGTCGGAGGCGCTTCACGGCATCATGTGAGTGGAAGGAAACGGGGAGGGGGGGAGGGAAGTTTTCACGGCTCCCAGCACTGAAGCAAAACTCGCCCGGTGCCAAGCGTTGGCCGAGCCCAACGGCCGCATTCGTTCTCTGCAGAACCGTCCCCCGCGCCCGCCTGCCCGCACCATCGGCCCAGCCGGGAGCGGGATGGCAATCACGGCCCTTCCTCCGCCCCAAGGAAGGAATGGGCGCGGGGACAGTGGGCAGGTAGAGCCCCTGGCCGCCCCAGCCCCAGCATCCCTGTCCCGAGCTGCCCCAGGTCTCAGCGCTTTGGCTCTGAGGATGGAGTTGGGGTGTGGGTCCCAGCTGGGGACAGGGTTGTCCCCGGGGTGTCCCCCATCATGGGTGCAGTCCCCCCGGCCATCACCCGGCAGCGCTTTCCGTGAGCTCCTCACCCGGGCCCTTGCACACCCCCTCGCTGGCTCCCATCGCTCCCGCAGGAACGAAAAAGGAGAGAGCCTGCGTTGTGCTCCCAGTTGTCCCTATTTATAGCCCTGAGCGCTGGCAGGACGGCTGTGGCCCTGTCACCCACTCGATGGCAGGCTCCGCTCCCCTCAGGTCCATCTCACCCCCATTTTTGTCCCTTTCCTTTGCTTTCCCCTGCCCTACAGTTCTCTTCCCCCTGCCCACCCACAGCAACATCCCGCTTGCCCCACGGAGCCAGGGCCACCACGGCATTCCCAGCACTGCCGGGGGGCTGCACTAATGACAGCCAGCGGTGACGAGGCTGCGGGAGCGGGGCGAGCAGGAGGAAAACCTGCAGGCTGGGAAAATCCTCCCGGCTCGCCCCGAAACAAAGGCAGCGGCAGCCGCGGGGTGCGGAGCAGGCGGACGGAGGGTGGCCAAGGGACGGGGACGCGGGGACGGCGCGTGGCATCGCTCCAGTGGGAGCTGACAGGCACATGGCTGCTGCAGCTCGGCCAGAGCAAACCTGCGAGGGGCTCCCAGCATCCCCCAGTAAGGAGCATCCCATCCCACACCTGCGGGGCGCACGCAGCACCCGGCTGCTGCAAAGGTCCCCACGGCACCGAAAGGCAACGCCAGCGTGTTCCGGATTCGCAGGGCCGGTATCCCACCCCATCCCACCACGGCCGGCGGGGGCTGCGTGCCGTGGGGCCATTTCCAGTTGCCCCCAGAGCCGGGCTGCGAGGCCGTGGATAAGGAAGTCCCGTCGGGCGGCAGAGCTGATGAGCACCGGAGAGAAGAGCGAGGGCGCGCACGCGCAAGGCTGCGAAAAGAGGAAGGCTGACAAAAAGGGGACGTTTCCCCAGCAGGGAGAAGAGATGCCCCAAAAGCTGCCCTTACCCGAACCCCCTGAGCCCCCTAATCCCCCCGTGAGCCTTCGCCATTGCTGCCCAGCAGCCGCGGCACCCGGCCAAGGAGTCCCCAGTCTGCCGGGTGTCCCTGGGCCCTGCCAGCTCACGCGCCCGTGACGTCCCCGCCGAGCCCGGCACCGCCCCGTCCTCTCCCCAAACGGAGAGGGGACCCCCCCCCCACACGAGACAAGACGAGCGTTCCCCAAAATCACTTTCAAAGGGAACTCTCCCCTTCCAGCGTGCTGGGGTGGCAGAGTCGGCCCCGTCCTGTGCAGCCAAACAGGGAGCACCCCGTGCCCTGCTTGTCCCGGGAGAAGCAGTCGCCAAAATCCTGCTGCAGTGGGAGCTGTGGCATCGGGGTGCCCCCATGGGCAAAACCAAGGTGATGGCAAATACCGGCCACGGGAACGACCCCTCTCCGTGCACCCCACTTCTCCTGAGCGCCCCGGCCGGGGACGATGCTCCAAGCAGCGTGGCATCCCCCTCCAGCCACCCCCACCCCTGCAAACTGGGGTGCAAACCAGCGACCACCCCGGTGTGGGGGGACCCTCGGCACAGCCCGCGCTCGGCTCCCGCGCCCACCTCGCCCAGCACCGCGGCTGGCAGGGGGACCCCGGGGCGCACGGGGGGAGCCGGCGGCAGCGCATCCGTACCTGCAGCCTGGCCATCGTGGCGGCGGGCGCCAGCCAGGGTGACCCCGGACGGCTCAGGGGGCGCGCGGCATCGCCGGGACTGCCGGGTCCGAGGGCAGGGAGATGGGAGAGAAAAGAAGAGAGAAAGAGAAAAGAAAAGTGGCCGAACACATCCTCTCACAGGAAAGGGAGTGGTAAGGGAAGTGGCAAACTCAACCGAAGAGTTCAGACCTTTTTTGGGAAAGCCCCGGCGGGGCCCGGCTGCTCTCCTCGCCGCCCCGACGAGGCAGGAGCGGGGCAGAGCGAGCCCTGCCAGCAGCTCAGCTGGGTCACGTTCCTGCTTCCCACCCCTCGGATGCATCTGGAGGCGTGAGAGCAGCCGAGCTCCGGCTCCCCGGCTGGGACGGGCACCGCCTGCACCCGGGCACGGCGACGGAGGCAGCCCAGGTGCGCCGGACACGGAACAGCCCCATGGGCCAGGAGCGCCGGCGCGGCTTCCCCGAGGAGCGACGGGCAGGATCCGTCCCGTGGTGGGCAGGGGCTGGTTCCCAGCGCCCGGCCGAGGCCGCTTTGAAGCGACGGCGCTTTCCGCCATGCTGGTGTCCCCGGGGCGCCGGCGCTGCCCGCGGGGCAAGGACACGAGCGGCGAGGGAAGGGGGCTGGGGGCTGAGGGTGGGCTGAGTCAGAGCCTCCCGCCGCGCGGCATCGTCCCTGCGACGCGGGGATGTGCCAGCCTGCCCGCCGCGCGGAGCGAAGCCCGGCTCCCTCCGCCAAGAGTGACTCACAAAGTTGTTTGGTTTTCTTTTTTCCCCCAGAAAAAAAAAAAAAAAAAAAAGAAAAAAGAGAGAGAGAGAAATCAGATGCCCAAGCTTGGTTTCCTTGATTAAATTCGCCCTTAGCGCCGCCGTGGGTGGAGGGGGCTCTGGCCCTGGCACCGCACCAGCAACCGAAACCGGTTTGTGGTCTCCGCTGGTGGCTGCCCCCTCGCTGACACGGGCTCACGCAGCCGGAAAAGGGGAGAAAGAGGGATGGGGGACGCCGGCACCCCTGCACGCTCCCCCGGGCTGTGGGACTGGGCTGGGCGCCCGGCCCGTTATCAGCCCAGCCCAGCGCCCTGCTCGGTGCCCGGGGACACTGAGCTGTCATCTCCTCTCTTCCCCAACGCTGCATCACCCGGCACCCAAAACCCAAAGCGGTCACAGCGTCGCCGTCCCCAACTCCACCCCATCCGGATGGAAACCCTCCTGCCACCCACAAGTCACAGCCCCTTTTTCTGCTGGTGCCCACCCCGCCAGCGCCGCCGTCCTCGCAGGCGCCCAGCGCCGCCCTGTTTCTCCAGTCACCAGCACCTCATTTATTTTCCATCTGGTTTTCCAGGATTCCCCTCGCCGCTGCCGGGCAGGGACAGCTCTGGGAGCCAGGGGCTGTCGGGATGCGGCCGCGCTCCCGAGGGGCAGCTCCCAGCACCCCCAGCTCGCCAGCCTCAGGGCACCCACCGGGTGCCGGTGGAGGGACCATCCCCAGCCAAGACCGAGACCCACCACACGCCAGCAATGTCAGCGAGGAGCAGCGCTGCTGGATTCTCCAGTGTCTAATAAGGGCTGAGCAGCTTCCCCGCCTCCTCCCTGCCTTTCTCCCGGGAGGCACCCAGCACCTCCGACCTCTGCCAGATTTGGCTGAAACCGGCCACCGAGTGCCACCAGACGCGGGCCAGCTCCCACAGGCAGCTCCGAGGGGCTGGCACCCTCAGGACTCCCCTCTGCCGGGGTTACCCCACAAGCGCCGCTGCCAAGCCCCACAGCTGCCGCCCGCCCCCGCACCCTGCCCCAGCCACCTGCCAGCGGGACAGGAAGTTTTAGGAGCTATTTTTAGACCTGGCTTCCCCCCCACCTCCACTTTAGCAATCTGTTAGAAAAAGACCGAAGAGGTGAGGCTCAAGTCCCCCTGCTCCGCAGGGACGGGGCTGGGCTGACCCCGGGCACCAGCCGAGACTGGCTCCCCTGGTCCCACCGGGACGAGGGGGTGGCGATGCTCACGTGCCTGCGCCCCGGCTGCCTCCCCGCCACCCTCGCCGGTAACACCGGCAGATGTGCCCGCGCACGTGGCGGAGGCGGCGGCGGCGAGCGGATGCCTTTGGCAGAGCTCCTCTGCCCAGCAGTGATTTTTCTGCCATCTCCTGAGACTGGAAAGGCAGGTCCTGGCGATGGGAGCCGGGAGATGCTGCGGCATGTCCCAACGTCTTCCCGGTCCTCTGCGCCACAAGGGCCAACAGCCCCGTGGGAGCCTCTCCTGCTGGGATGAGGATGACTGCAGGGTCCTTCTCTGCTCCCTGCCCCTCTCCTCACCCCCAGCCGGGCTGTATTTCTGCACCGACCACCCTCTGAGCCAAACCTCACCTCCCGAAAGGACCGCGTGAACCTCCCCAGCACCCCTTGGAAAGAGGCGAGCGGACCCGCAGCCCTGTCCCAGCGCGGCCGCCACCACCGTTACGGCCACCGCGGGCTGCCGGGCGGCATGACGGGCGCAGCGCTGCCGGCACCCACCCCTGCAGCCCCGGCCCTTGCTCTGAAATGGAGTGAAATATTTCATAGCGTAAAAATAGCACCCGCGACAATCAGCTGGGGGATTTAACACGGCAAGCCCTGACAATTACGTTTCTATCAGCAGAGGCACCACGGCGCTGCTAAGGCAGACGCCTATTAAACATTTGGTAATGATCCACGCGAAGGGAGAAGAAAGATCACGGTAATCAATACTCAACAGGGGCTCAACCCCACAGACAGAGCCCAGCGGCTGATGGGAGGGAAGGGAAGAGGAAAGGGAGGGATACGGCATCGGCATGGCCAGGGTGGGAGCCGAGTTGGGTGGGTGGCAGGGTGCTCCTTGCCCACGGGGTGCTGCCCACCCAGAACCCGCTCATCCCCATCCCGGCGAGGGCAGCAGCGTGTCCCGTGGGGACCACGGGGCAGAGAGGGGACATCAGTGGTGATTTAGGGGACAGGGATGCTGGCAGGACCACAGGTAAGAAGATGAGGAACTGACCTTTCTGAGGAAATGAGGAACCAGACAGAGAATCGAGGCTGGACGGGGATGAAAAGGAGAGACGCTGCATCCCAGGGAAACTCCGGATCAAACGAGTCGCTTACCGCAGCTCCGCACGCTCCCCGACGCAGCCGAGGGGCGAGTTTCTCCCCAGCCCCGGCACGAGACCAAACCCCATCGGCTGCATCCAGAGACCCGTGCCAGCGCGGGAACTGCTGGCCGGGGCGCGGAGGAGGTTTGGGAGCCTGCGCCGGCACAGGCGGGCGGTGGGTCCGGCCGTGCCCAGGACAGGTCTGGCCCTGCGCTCCAGCCACGCTCCCCGCCACACGGCATTGATGTGGTCAGGGCAGGGCTGAGCCCGGCAGCCAGCTCAGCCAGCGGTGGGACCGGCTGCGCCGGGGCTGCGCCAGCACCACAGCTGGGACCACCCCCCAAACGCTGCACGTCGGGGACGTTCGCCCACCGCGGTTTATTTGCCTGGGCAGCACCGCTGCCCGCACGCTGCCAGCCCTGATGGATGCTTTCGGGGTCCATCAAGCAGATGTCACGCCTCACCGATGAGCACCCAGGGTTGGGATGTCCCCTCTGGTCCCAATGCCACCACAGGTCCCGGGACCAGAGCTTGCAGAGCCGAGCTTCCGCTTGTGCTAGTAAGGAAACTTTCTCCCACATCAGACTTTGGTCCAACATTAAAACAGTGAGGGACTGCAGGAGACCCTCAGGAGAATGTCCCGGGGGCAAATACCCAAGGCAAGGGGGATTTGGTGACCTGATGCCCTGTCCCAGCTCTGAAGCATGCCAAGAGACATACGTGACCCCTGTGCTGCAGTCACCGCGGCCTCACCGGCACCGGGGCAGCAGTGATGCTCTGCCCTGCTCCAGCCATGACAAGAGACGGGGAGCTCCGCAAACGACTCGTGTCCTCTGAGCCCGGCCGCGCTGGCTATTTAAACCCCGACCAACGGGGAAGAAGGACGGCGAGGTTCGGCTCGGCCATGCCTGGGGAGGAGCTGGCAGGGAGGAAGGAAGCACTGTCACTCTGTGTGGCCACTGTGCCACAGAGGCGGCCTCCTGCTCTGCGGCAGTGCCAGGCAGCCGAAGTCGCTGCATCCCGCTCCGGCCGGGCACGCTGCTGTCAGACACAGATTCGGGACACGGCCGGGGTGGCAAGAGCCCGGCCACGGGTGGGTGCCCACCGCAGGCGTTCCGCACTCAGACGGCGCTAGTGGTCCTGGCTGGGGATGTCAGCGAGAACCCCAACATGACAGGCCACCGCCGTGCCCTTCGCCGAGCCCTCGGGACGCTGCAGGGCTCGGCTGTGCCACCCGAGGACACAGCAGCTCGCCTGCCACCACAGACGATACGTTTCCCCAGCCCCAAATCCCTTTTGTGAGCCCTCTCCTCACGGTGAAACCCACACCAGACCTACAGGCAGAATCTCTCCTCATTTTTTCTCGTTTTCCAAGGCTAGCTTGAAGCGTCCCCTTCCTTTTCCGAGGTTCCTGCCCACTGATGCCAACGTGTACCTGTTTGCTCTCCTCCTGTCCTTCGCACTGCAACGCCGCTCGGGCGTTTGTCTTCTGTCGGATGGGTTCATGCCTGCAGGAGGGGGAGCAGCTGGAAAACTCAAACCCTTCACCCCAAACCCCTTTGCTGGCTGCCTGACCCCCTCCATACGGAACCAGCAGTAAATTCGGCTCTGGGAGCGGGCTGCCAGCGCACCCACAGCCTGCCCCCGCACCCAGAGCCACGGCCACGCGTGGGGACGCTGGGGGCTCCGCTCCCATCCCTGCCCCGGAGCCCCCACAGACGGCGGAGCGGGCGGGTGCTGACACACAAGCCTGGAGCGCGGCAAAGCTGGGCCCCCAAACCTGAGCAAAGAGCCCACAAAAGGTCAACTGAGGCTGTTTCCACGCGGTTAGAGAACTGGAAGGGTGGCTTGTTCTAAAACTCTACCACACATTTTCCCGCAGTCAGGAAAGCCCCTTTTTCCCATGGCTAAGGTGAACGTTAAAGCTGAACCCCGACTGACTCTGCTGCTCCACCTTCCCCCCGGTTAAATCTCTGCTCCCACGGAACCGTCAAAGGCAGGAGGTCTGCAAGACGGGCGAGAGGCAGACCGCTCCCCGCCTCTCCCAGTAAACTCGCCCGGGACAGCTGAGCTCCCACGGAACCGGAGGAACCGACGGGGTGGGCTGGGGCATCGCCCTCCGTGCCCAGCCCAGTGGCCTGGGAGCGGGGAAGTTGCAGGTGGGAGCTCTCTGTCACTGGTTCCCCTCCCAAAGAAGGAACCCAGTGGATTTCCAGCCAAAAATAACAGAAATAAAATAATTCTCCCTGCTCCCAGTGCTTTCGCAGAAGGGCGAAGGGTCGATCAAAACTCAGCCGCTGCTGCCTTGTTTTAGGCAGTTCTCTGGATCTAGCAAGAGCCAGGACTTTGCCTCCACTACAGTTTTATCCCAAAGCCATCAGTTCCAACATCCCCAGGTCCCACCGAGGACCCCGGCAGGCCGGGGGGCTGCACAGAGGTCTCACCCCGCAGCTTGTGGACCAGCACGTCCCCAGTAAGGAACCAGTAAGGCACCGTGCCGGCGGCTCCTGCAGCGCACGCACGGCAGCGTTTAAGGCATCCGAGCCCTGCAAAAAGTTATGGGTGTCCTGAAACTCAGGATCGCAGCGCGGAGAGCCGGCCAGCGGAGTTATTTACTGCAAACAACGCTGTGGCTCCACGCTGCTCTCGCACGGCGGCGGCAATAAGGATTTGGGACTTTCGGGGACTTTCTGCAGGTCACCCTCCCCTGCGCTGCACAGGGCAACCCGTGGTGAAGCAGCTGGGGAAAGAAACGGGCTGGCGAGCCCAGTACTGAGCTGGAGGAGGCTCGTGCGGCGCTGGGTGCAGGACAGGATCAGAAGGGAGATATTTGTGGGGCTGGACATCTGTTCCCCGAGCCAGACGGAGCAGGAGCAGTGACGGCCACCGCGGAGCAGCTTCCCGGTCTGCGACGGGGCTGCTGGAGTCCCCGCGAGCTGGTGAGTTCAGTTTCTTCCCCCCTTACACCACAGAAGATGTCAGACACTCTTCCCCATCCTGTCCCTCCCCACGGACGAAAAACGTGTTGTAACACACTGAGGGATGAAAACAACGGGTGATAAGGTCCAGTATCTTTTCTTCCCCCCAGATTTAGAGGTAGCTATGAAATAATGTATATAAACAACTGGCTTTAGACCCAGCCCTCTCTGAACAGCTTTTGTAATGGACACGTGTAGAGAGATGTGCAGAGACGAAGAAGGAACTGAATAATAGGAAGTCTCGGTGAAGGCTGCGGGCACCGGCTCACCCGGAAGCCGCTGTTATTCCAGGCAAGAGCCCGAAGCACCAAATGCGAGAGCCCACGGTGCGGCAGCACGAAGGCGATACCCGCCGGCCTCGCTCCGCCGTGGCTGCTCTGCTTTTGGGGTGCTCTGCTTTTGGGGTGCTCAGGCATGGCCGGGGTTGGTGGAAGAAACCGGCCCGAGGAGCAGGAGGAGCTGGAAAGGGAAGGCAGGGCGCCCCGTGGGATGGCTCAGGAGCGGCACCAGCACCGAGCGTGGCTCTTACCTCCTCTTGAGCTGACTTTCCAAAATAATTTTATCCAGAGGATAGAAATTCGGAGAAAAAAAATAAAAAATGGGAAAGCCATAGCCGCTTGAGTTCATGCTGCGCAGAGGCTGAGGAGCGGCACTGCGGCCGCTTTGCCACTCCGGACCTGTTGCTCGCAGGGAAGAGCCCTGAGCACTGAGCTCACCCGCCCACCTCGCACGAGCCCCGTTGAAACTCAAGATGCTGTAGCCCAAGTCCAGACTAAAAGTGAGGGATAAGCAAAGCCGGGAGAGCACGCACCTCGGGAGGCAGCAGAGACGTGCAGCTCCCGCACCTCGGGCAGGCTCAGCATTAATTACTCTGTCAGTGTATTTTTCTCCCTTTTTCCCTTTCTCCTATTTTCTTCCTCTCTCCAGTTTGAGTTGCATTATCTGATTATCTGCCTTTGGTTCCTTCTTTTTTATAATAACAATATCAAGATAGGCACCCGCACCCTGATTGAGATATATTCGTGTCACTAAATTCCTGCTTCTCCAGTATAATCTTATGAGGTGGAGTTTGTTTAATTGCTGAAGAACACGACTGTATTTTGATTAGCGGCTTGAGTCATTTGTGGGGAAGGGCTGACGCGGAGGAGCTAAAATCCTTGTAGGGAAATCTGATGTGGCGCTCTCCCTTGGGAGATAGTCTGAAATATGTGCCCACTGGGGTGACCCGTTTTCCCAAAGAAAACGATATCCACCAGGCCAGCAAACGCCATGGGCTCCGTTCATCCAGTGTGACATGGGACGAGCATCTCTATCGCCGGGGATGGTGGAGACGCATCCGGAGGGGAATGAACTCCCCTCGCAGCAGGGAAATCCCTCCCACTCACTTAACACTTTTTGTTTAGTTTCTTAAATAAGGCCATGGATCCGTGCCAGAGCAGCCTCATGGAAGTGGCGGGGAGAGGGAGCTTTCCTGGGGGGAAGCTCTCCGTGCCCAGAGATGCATGGTGATCCACACACGGAGCAGCTCCACGGTCTGGCCCTCTCCATCCCTTGGCCAAGGGGACGCGGCATGGAGTCGCGGCATCCTGCACCGCCGTGCCCACGAAATGAGCGACGGTCAGATGTCACATCCCTATGGATATCATATGGAGACATATGTCTCATATCCCTACAGATATCCTCAGCTATGTCCCGGACACCACCGAGACGTGTCCCCCGACTCGACCCTTTGGCCGTGCTGTTGCTGGTGGACGCAGCACGGACGGGAGCCCGCTGTCCCCCTGACCTCAGCCAACCTTCCCGAGCCCCGGCCAGGTCAGGGCTCCCCAGGCTGCTGCTGCTCTCCACGCGAGGCATGGCACCCCACTGCACCGGGGGGCACGGGGAGCCGCACGGCTGAGCCGCTGCCAGGGTGCGTGGGTGCTCCAGAGCCGGCCCAGCACCCACCTGTGGGTACAGGGAGGGCCGGGGCAGCCCTGGGCCGGGGAGGCTTTTGGGAGAGGGAGGGGATCCTCCCCGCAAGCTCCCTCCCTGGGCTGGGCAAGCCCCTGTCCAACCGGCCCTGCGGCTGGAGGGTGCCCGGCTCCTTCCACCTCCATCTTCCTCCTCCTCGCCCCCGGGGCGATGCGGCGGGGAGGGCCCCCTCCCTGCTCGCGGTCCCCACGGACCATCCCGCCGGGTGTCCCCCCCACCTCATCCCGCGCACATGGGGCTGGTGACAGGCAGCAGCCGGACACACGGACGGACAGACGCGCACAGCCCGACCGCTCCATCAGCCCCGGCGCTCCGCGGTGCCCGGTGCGTG
>WHYT01000140.1:0-71549 GCA_009806455.1 Tetrax tetrax
AATTTTTGTAAATTTTTTTTTTTTTTTTTTTTTTTTTTTAGTATTGCAAATTGCTTAGTTGAGTCTTGCTGCAGGAGTTCATTGTGGTTTAACTGATGTTGTGTTTTTACATGATGGGATAAATTATAGAATCATAGAATAGTTTGGCTTGGAATGGACTTTTAAGGGCCATCTAGTCCAACCTCCCTGCAAGGAGCAGGGACATCTCTGACCAGATCAAATTGCTCAGAGCCCCATCCAACCTGGCCTTGAACGTTTCCAGGGATGGGACATCCACCACCCCTCTGGGCAACTTGTTCCAGTGTTCTACCACCCTCAATGTAAAAAAAATTTTCTGTATGTCCAGTTGAATCTGCTTCTATTTAAAAACTATTGCCCCTCATCCTCTAGCAACAGGCCCTGCTGAAGAGTTTTTCTGCATCTTTCCTGTAGGCTCCCTTTAGGTACTGGAAGGCCGCTATAATTTCTACCCAGAGCCTTCTCTTCTCCAGGCTGAACAGCCCCAACTCTCTCAGCCTGTCTTCATAGAAGAGGTGCTCCAGCCCTCTGATCTTCTTCGTGCCGCATCTCTGGACTCGCTCCAACAGGTCCATGTCCTTGTGTCGGGAACTCTAGAGCTGGATGCCGTATTCCTTGCAAAATTCTGCTGTTGGTGGCTAGGCTTTCCATCGTCTATGTGAGCTTGTTTAACGCTGGCTCTGCTATTCTGTGCTGCTTTGCACAGATGGTGATCTTTCCTCAAAGCTTTGGATAAGACCCTTGAACTTGCATTCACTTTTAAATAAGCATTTTGAACAATGCTTCAACCTAGGCTTTATTGGCATTAGGAGAGAGTGAGTGGATTTTTTTACCTTTCCACATGCTTGAATGAAAGGGGTCTGATACCTTACTGAATTTAAGTACGAATTCTGCTCTGAATTCTAACCTAAAGCAACGATCTGCCCAGTGAGGTCTCCCTGAGTCCTCCTCTCACTGCATTTGTGTTAGCCTCAAGGAAGACTTTGCTGTCCTTCATCCTGTTGGTACTTTGAAGTCGATCCCCTGATACTGCAATGTTCTGGCCTGGTTCTAGTCTTCCTTGTGGGGCTGCAGATTAGAGTGCTCTAGAGTAACCTGAAAATAACTGGGAGTAAAGCAATGTCTGATCAAAGACTGTCAGATGCCAAGTTAAGACAGCAGAGCTATTATCTAGATAAGAAAAAAATAAGGCATGCCAGCTGTAAAAATCACGAAGACAATAATCCTGCTTGGCTTAGTTTGTAAAACTCTTGAGGTCACCTTTGAAAATACAAACAGTAAGCTATTAAATGTATAAATGTACTGTATTTTGTAGTAATTTTTCTTGGGTAGTTACATCACCACCAAAGCTATCTTGCTGATCTTTCATGTCTTTAGCCAACAAGTGTCATGCCAGAGACTTTAGCTAACAAAATCTGGGAATTTGGATTCATGTTAGCGATAAAATACTACACCTCGATGCTCTTCAATTGTATTTTTCCATAAGATTTTGTGCAAACTTGTCTTTTGAACACTAGTAGCCAAATAAAATATTAAAAAGTGGTAAATATATTAAAGAACATGACTGAAGTGAAAATAAGCTGTTGTGTACTTTTGAACTTCTGTCACAGAAGCAAAATTCATGGAATGATTCCTTTTAGTTTCTGTGAACTTGTATGTGAACTTTTGAGTAGAAGACTCCTATAAACTACTGGTAATGGAGCCTTGGGGATCTATTTTTTAATTACCTTAGAGTGCAGTATTGAATAACATAATGTCTTTATTAGTTTTAGACCTCAAAACTACTTTTCAAATAAAGTAAACGTTGTTCTAACTTTGCCTGATGTTGTTTTTTAGACTTGAGTAAAGAATCTGTATTATTATAATAATGGGTTTATTTTGTAGGAGTATAAACACTGCAGTTATGAGGGTTCTGCTCAGAGAAGCCTAATGCTTAAAGAGAACAAGTTTGTTTATACTATACCTTGATAAATGCCAATGTCAAAAAATACAATTTAATATTCTTCTGTTCAAATAATTGAGCTTAATTATTTAAGTATTTAATGGAAGAAAATTTCCATGAAAGAGAAATTTAGGAAGCGGGATCTTATGCCTTTATTTCCTGTGATTGGATTATTCTGTGAGTTCTTCCCCTGAGGATGAGGCATTCATCTCATCTTGCTCTTGTGTACTTTTTTTTAAACTCCTAATCATTTGGATGATCTTTCCCTGCCTGGACTTCAGCTGGAATGCTCATTTGAATCTGTTGCCAGTTGCCTGTCTGCTCAAAATTCGTAGGAACTCATTCTGTGCTGAAAACAGGCAGATTTCTATAGACTGTCAAATTGCTGGTTTCAAAAATCATGACCTGCAGTTCAAGGTGACTCACTGGTTGCCTTGCAATAAAACAGGCTATTGCTGTAGTGCATCGTCGAGAGGGATAACTGCCAAAATCAGTATTAGAAAAGTCAATGTGCTGGTGAGCTATGGATAGATAGCTTCAGTATCGGGTCAGGTACGCATTTAACCAATACTCACCATTGTTACTATTCAGAAAAAAAAAAAAAATATTTATTTTATTACAATTTTATGTCTGCTTAAATATTTCCTCTGGGGTTTTTCTTTTGCAGATCATAAACAAAAGGAAACTTTTAGTCAAAAGACCTTTCTTCAAAAAGTTATTCCTACATGAAAGAAAGGTCCTTATTTGCAGATGAAAGATTGCCAAGGACATGAAGTGTTTCATCGGCTCCCTGTACAGGATCGATGGTGATAAACTCAGCTGACCTTTCAGATGCAGCATCTTTTTCTGACAAACTGCTGCAACCTCTTTTTCTGACTATGATTGCACAGATGATGGAATGTCACTGATTGCCTAGGTAAAGGACAGAGCTAATACGTGCATATTTATTTCAAAATATGTGTCAAAGACCTTATCTGCTTTTGCATACCACAGAAACAGTCTTTTCTTATAAAACAAATCAGGGAAATGTGATTAATAAATCCAATCACTGAGGTGACTTGAAGAGTCATTGCCAGCAAGCACCCTCTTACATGTCTTTATTTTATAAAACCTTCTGAAAAAGTAGCAATGCCGATCATGCTAAGCCCGACTGGGCTGCTCTATCAAGATTGTATCATTTCAAATTATAGCAGGAGTAAAGCCATCTAAAAATATTGAAAATTAGCTCCCTGCATTTGCATAAGTTCTTTTCAGTGAATTACTTTGGTTACTTTGATATGGTGTAAGTAAAGTTTGAGACCAAGTGCAGCTGGGATAGTAAGTGCTTTGAGATGATTTGGAGTTTTGTGTAAAGGAAAATGCTGAGTTTGGGAATGTGCACAGTGAGTCAGGAATCAGTGCCATCTCTGCTTGTTCAGCTGAGAGTGTTTGAATTATCCTGCCAGGCAGTTTAGCACAGTGTAGTCTTCGGATCCGCTAGATGCAGAGGTAATCAGAAAAAAAGCAAAGAGAAAAACCTGAGTTTCAGCCTCCTTGGCCAAGAACAGCAGGGTAATATTTCATGAGAAGTGATGCTCAGATGTTACAAATAGGGGACAGAAATAGAGAAAACTGCAAAATGGCACAAAATGTGTGTTTCAGCACCTCTAGAGATATTGTATGTCTGAGGAAAGATAAATATTTACAATTTGGTCTATCAACTGTTAAATATACCCTACAAAATTATTAAGCAGCCTGCATCTCCAGTTGCCTAATGTTGAAAACAAGGAATACATTGATTGTACACTTTTGGTGTATGATCTTTTCCAGTCTGTCCAGGGGCATGTGCTCGGTTAGCAAGTTGCACTTAAAGTAAAGCAAATTTAATATATATTTGCTTTTTGATGTGCATTGAGTTCAAGGGCTAAAAACACCTATTCAAAACAAAATGTCTCTTTATTTGCTGGTCAAGTTTCCCTTTCAGAAACACCTATAAAATGCTGAGCTAAGCATTTAATATTTAGGCATGTTAGTGCATAATAGTTAGGTTTATTAGTGGGTTCCTAAGAAATCATTATGTAACTGATATTATGAATTAAGTTTTTTCCATTAAAAAAAAAATTCTTCAAATCTATTTTGCTTGAACAGTTGGTGCATTGTAAGGACAGCAGCTAGTCGACTGAGGATGAATTCAGTGAATTACTGCTTTGTAATTACCATCAAGACCATGATTCTTTCCAGAAATTGAGTTCTCATTAAAACTCATTTAGTTTTCGTAAAGACAGCAATTCATTGTGAGCGCACCTCTCTCTCCACATCCATCAACTCTGCAATAATACTGAGCACTGGAAGGCAATATAGGATGTTTAATGACTTCAGATGTTAATGTGTAGCATCCAACTGTGAAGAAGAGCAAGACAGTGAAAGAACTGTCATTAGCTGGATCATACCCATGCATCTGTCTTGAATAACATCACTTGCCTACAAGGTATCTGTATCTCCTAAATCTTCTCCCGCATGTTCCCATGTATATTTCTAATTCTGTGCTCTGTAACTAGCATCAGCAGAACAAGTGCACAAGGATAATTTCAGGAGCAAGACCTACCTTTCTCTTCTGCTTCACTCCCTTTCTGTCTCTTGGCAGCCGTATTGTTTTAGATGTACCCAGAGAGAGCGAGAGCTCGTGGGGATGAGAAGAGGAAGGGCTGATGGGAGATGCTGTACAAACAGCCCTTTGTTTGTCCTGACTTCTGCCTGTGACTGACGTACTCCCTTCTCCAGCGAGGGGCCAGAGGATAGGCTTCAAGCACTACCTCCTTCAGTCACTGCCAACCTAGACTGGGTCGGGGGGGGAGGCAAAAAAAAAAACCCATATCCTTTCCAGCAGGAAACAGTTAGTTCATCCAGGATCTGATGAGAAGGTGTCTCCCCAGAGAGCAAAGCATAACATCAGGAACAGGGGAGGAGGAAACACCGGGTGGAGTAACAGTGTCTTGCTGTGGAACGTGGGCAGGAGTGGGCTACTGGGATGGCACAGGCAGAAGAGTGTGGTTGCTGGACAGGTGCCTTGTTTTTCATTAGGCAGGAAGAACAAACCTTGCCACCAACGTCATGCAATACTTTAATTCCTGACTTCAGGATTCTTTCAGTTTTTTGAAACTGAAATAACAAAAGAAAAACTAATAACTTTGACCAGACTTCTAGTACAGCACACTCTGCCATGTCGCACATTGAGTTTGTTGCTGACCAAACATTTAATCAAGGAGTGGAGTGCTACATTGAACAGTATTCAGAGGAAGTTATTTTAGACTAATATAGCTAATCAAATGATCTTGTATCATAAGAACACGTAATGAGGTTCTTAAGTGGAATTTAAGTATTATGTATTATTGAGAAAATAGTCTTGGGAGTGAGGGGTGTGTCCTCATATTTCTGTTGCAGTTTGGCCCTTGTTCTGTTACGGCCGTTCTGGATCTATTTTGCAGTGTGGATAGAGAAGTTTGATTGCACCTTAGCTGTTGAGCTGTAAGTTTTACATTGTCTAGTCTGCATTGCTTTGATCCTGTTGTTGCTTTATAAGAGTTTGTTGTTCCCTATCTGCTGGGCTGCTTCCAGGGCAGCGGTTAGGAGTACAAAAAGCTGCCTCAGTTTACGATTTGATGTCTCAATGCTTGTTCAGTTTGACTTGTCGTGTGCCAGAAGTGAACTGGGGCCTCTGTGAGAGGTGCATGTCCCATCTGCTGCCTCAACGAGGGGAGTAGGCAAGGGGCACAGATGCGTAGAAGCATAACTCTTGAAACTGAGCCTACCTACTCGTGGTGGGCCTGTGCAGCAGGGTATTTCCACCCTTTTCTTCTAGAGACGGGCAGCCACGACAGCAGAGAGCAGGGTGCATGGTTGTGCCTCTACCTCTAATTCAGATTAGAGACGTCAGATGGGACGGTTTTTGCCACTGCTGTTATGGGCCTGGCAATTTAAAAGGCAGGGAGGAGGTGGCTGCAGGCAGCTGCTGTCAGAAGAGGACATCCTTGCCTTCTCAGGGTGACAAAATGCCTGCTGCTGGCTCTGCTTTTCTACAGAAATTCTTTTCTGCTGCGGATGCTGGCCACGGCAGCCTGTGCCTTAAATGAGATTATCGGAATGCCTCTGGGAGTACGCAGTGTTCCAGGGCAGTGCTTTGCTGTGGGAGGAGGCTGTGGGCCTGGTGTGGAGGGAAATCAGCAGGACACTGGCTGTAAGCAGGATTAAAACTCTGGGAGGAGGGAATGAGAGCATATCATGCCGCTGCTCTGAGCTTGGATGCCTTTCCAGTTAGTTGCAAATAAATTTTGGTATGAATAATTTGAGGTTCTTGTCAGAAGATGTAATAGAAGTGCATTAGGATTATTGCCTTGCTGCCCCTTTAAATTCTCTTGTGTTTTCCAGGGAATATCTGTGTTTCCAGAGCTCATTTTGCTCCCTGGGAAAGCCCTGTTTGGACAGCAGTCGGGTGGACTGATAGTTCTGTTTATAAAGTAAGGGTGTCAGAGATAGTTTTCTTTAAGATATGTCCTGCTGCATTTTGAGAAAAGACAGTTCTAACAAAGCTGGGGTATCACTGGTCATTTTTTTTTTTTTTTCTTTCCCTCCATAGCTCCATGTATGGTATTCTTCAGTCACAGAAAACATTCAGGAACAGGGGAAAAATTCTCCCTCACGATGCTGCTTCAGAGTAGACTGGGAAGAAAATTGGTATTTGGAGGAGTCAAAGGTTTTAGGGAATTTCAGCAGGGAAATGCAACTCAAGACTATGTAGGGACAATTCTTTGAGGTGTGAAAAGTGAGGTAGTTTACAGGAAAATTGATGGAAGGGCAATGCAGGTGGCTTGGGAGAGAGGAAAGTACAAAACGATGCTTCCAGATCTCACCTCCTTCCCCTTCTCCACTTTGCCCCAACCCATTGCCCTGAATCTCTCTTTCCGTACTGATTTTGCCTCACTCCCCGTCTCCAGCCCTGGTGGCTCTTTCTTTATTTTCGGTTTCATTCTGCCTTTTTGCTCCAGCACTGTATCCCCAGTGGGTTCAGCAGCCGGTGTCTGGCACAGGCTGGCGGGCTGCCAGCCGTCGCGGAGGGGTATTGAAAATCGCAGGGGCTTTTTGTTCTCCACCATGGCATCTGGGACTGGCAGGAGAACCGTAAGGAAATCTTTCTTTTTTGCCCTCCTTCATCTGTGGAGAGATTGTAAACATGAATCGTGTTCAACTCCTTATATTTATTTTTTAGATGTATACATGTCCCTGTTGCTGTCTGAAGAGGTAGGGCAATATAACAGGTAAGATGCAAAGTAAAGCTGCTTTGACTTTTTGGTTTGTTTGTTGTTTTTTTAATTTTGTTTGTTTGTTTGTTTTTGTTTTGGGGTTGGTTTTTTTTTTTTTTCCCCCTAGTCTGGAGCTGTTGGAGCCAGCAAGAAGGGATGGCCCATGAGAAGGCAGTGGCAGATGGAGGCAGGAGGGGGCGGTGACAAGGTAGCAGCAGCAATCCATAGGAGAGAAGTAGTTTACAAAGAGAATGGTCTCTGGTAGGATGAGAAGGAAGAAAAAAAGGCAGCACTGAAATTCAGCTGCAAAAGCATGGCTGCCTCTGACATACAGCATTACTCTAGACTAAATTTGTATAGTGCGCCTTGGAAAACATCTTACTTTTTAATACTTTTTTAAAAATACTAAGCATTCTAAACATGCTTTGGATTTTTAACATGAGCCACACAGGTTTAACAAAAATGTTTAGCTTTTTTTCTGTAAACAAAAATAAATTTGCATCTTATTGTATCCTTGTTGTCAACATTCAGCTCTTTGCCGGCTGACAGAAATACTGATGTTTCTCCAGTCACATTAAATCTTCTTAAAAGACACCACTTAACCTATGACTCAGCCAGCTCATTAATACATAGAGTTTCTATGAGGAGATTTATAAGGAAACTGAAAACCTCATTTTGGGGGACAGTGCAATCCAAAAACCTATGCTTGGAGATTGTAAAGGAATGTAAGTATTGTAGAGATCCATAAAGAGATCTTAGTGCCAGTAGTGATGACAGTGTCAGCACAACTAAGACATTAACTGTTGTCATCGTTTGTTTCAGGCTCACAGTAGGCAGGGTGTCTTGGAGTCAATCGTCAGCACAATGGATTTTTAAGCAAAGATAAAACTCTTATGCTCATTTAAAAAATATCCATATGTAAAACAAATATAACTCATCTTGCACCCCTCATGTCATGCTTTCTATCACTCAACATCTATAATGTGAGAAAAAGTATTTTAAAACAGTTTTTTGTGCTTTTACTTTGTGTAATTTTAATTTTATGTCCTTTGTTCTGTGGATTATTGTTTTTAGAAAATATTTGTGCTGTTAAATACTCTCCAATTGCCCTTGCAATTCCTGGATCTGCTAATTTGCTTTATACCCTGGACCTGCAGTAGCCTGGGGGTTTTGCCAGGGTTTTCTGGAAAGCTGTTCATTCTTAATCTGAAGGAATCAGGGGTATGGTAGTTCTTGTTCAAGTAACATTTCTTCTGTCTCTTTGCTTTACTGTTGAGTGCCACTTTACTTCAGCAGCTGTTCTCCGTGGAGTCCCAGAGCCCCTCTGCTTCCTCCCTCTCTGATTTTCGGCTTTTTGGTTTTGCTGTTAGTTCTCTCAACTTTTTTTTTTTTTGCAGGCTGCAATCTGTACTTGGTTAAAATATGCAAGACAAAGCACTGGGCTAATCAAAGGCATCTCTAAGTGTATTTCCTCGCATCGGTGGTTTATTGGCATGCTTAGGCTGTTGCCGCTTTTCTATGAAGGCAGGGAGGATGCAATATATTCAGAACCTGCTGATGCTATGAACTATCAATTCTAGACAGGCCAAATGAGTTCATGTTGTGTGTGTGTATAAAGTCTGGTGTCTCCGCTTGGCAAATGAATCTGAATGTGTTGTGGAAAAATTACTCTAAGTTGGGAAACTGTTCTTAGTTACCAGCCATCACAGATACTGGTTGATACATAGAAGTCCATGCCCAAGCTGATTCTTTGTTGATTCAGAATGTTGTTGGGTTTTGTTCAGGTTTTATTTAATGCTTTTTTCTAGGAGTTAGTTGTTGATACTTGAAGGCAACTGGCCTGGAGGGTGTGGAGGATGCTGCAGCTGCTGGAGCTGGTTGGTGCCAGGAGTCTGATAGAAAAGAGATACCTTTGCCTCTATCACTTGTGCTAATTTCTTTGTAGTTAAAGAAAAAAAAATTAAAAAGCAAAACAAAAACCCCAGCTTACACTAATTATAAGGTCTGACTTAGTCTTCCTTGATCAACACCACTAAAAATATTACAGATACTGCACTGACTTTTGAAGTATTTGACCACACCACTGCCTTTTGCCTGTTACAGGATAGCTCTGGACCCTACACAAGGCTGCTTGCTGGGGACTCAGATCTGGGGTGTTGCAGAGAGACTGTAGAGGCTTGTCCAACCCTCAAGCTTTTATCCTTGCTGCTCATCCATGTGGTCACCAACAATACAGCCACCAGGGACCTGGAAAGTATAAAGTATGACCGCGTGGGGCAAAAGCATCTTTCTCAATGGGCTAGCCAAGCTGGTGAGGAAAGCTTTAAACAAGGAACAACAGGGGAGGGAGATGGCAATCCACAGTTGAGTGAGGAAGTGGTGGCAACCTCAGGAAGCTTGCAAATGAAGCAGGAGTGGAGGGGAAGGGACCATGCACCGAATGGTTAGGCTGCTCCTCAAAAGACCTAGAGAAATACGTAGTCAGGAATACCATGACATTTAACAAAAGCAAATGCAAAGTCCTGCACCTAGTGAGGAATGACCCCGTACGCTAGGACAGGCTGGGGACCAACTGGTTGGAAAGCAGCTTTGGAGAGTAGGACCTGAAGGTCCTGGTGGGCATCAAGTTGAACATGAACCAGCAATGGACCCTTGCAGCAAAGGTTAATAGTATCCTGACCTGTGTTAGAAGGAGTGTTGCCAGCAAGCAAGGGGGTGATCCTTCCCTTCTGCTCTTCACTGGTGAGACACACCTGGAGTGCTGGATCCAGATCTGGGTGACCTAGCGTAAGAGAAATGTGGACAAACTGGAGTGAGTCCAGCAAAGGACCACAACAGCAATGAAGGGACCATAGCATCTATTGTACGAGTAGAATCTGGGAGAGCTGGGATTCTTCAGCCTGGAGAAGGGAAGACTCAGAGGAGAGCCTGTCTTTGTCTATCTAAATACCTACTGGGGACTGAATAAAGAAGATGGAGCCAGACTGCTCTTGGTGGTACCCTGTGACAGGATGAGAGACAATGGGCACCAGCTGGAACAGAGGAGATTCAATTTCAAAATCCAAAGAACATTTTTACCTGTGTGGAAGGTCAAAAACTGGCACACAGTGCCCACAGAGGCTATGGAGATCTCCTTAGAGGTATTAAAAATCCAGCTGAATACAGTCCTGGGCAACCTGCTATAGGTGACCTTGCCTGAGCAGGGGGGTTGGGCTAGGCACCTCTGCAGAGGTGCCTTCCAAGCTCAACTACTCTGTGATTTCTGCTCAAATGGAAGTCAGTTAGCAGCTCAGCATAGGCTCCAGAACTGTAATTACCTATACTGAGTGCACCATCATGAATGAGCTTATGTAATTGAGTTTGCAAACAAAAGATTTTCTTTGTAAAACCACCTTATCAGTCCCTATCACTCTTTGTCAGGCCACAGCCCAGATGCCTTGTGAGAACAGCAACCTTCCTGCGTCCTGGCAGGCAAACGTGTATGTGACCGGTTTTGTTTCTGAACTTTGAGTATGAATGCACAGCTTAGTTGCCTTAAGAGCCTCCAATGAGGGTTTTTTTTTTCTGAAAAACTCTGGAAAATGCAATAGAAGCTGAATCACCCTCATCCACTTAGTCACAGTTCATCTCGCAGCATTCTTCCTCCTCGTGCTTTACCTGCCGGAAATAGTTTTGGGTATATAAAAGCTGAAAGTATTTTGGCCATTGAGTCTCACTAGAACCTTTTCATTTGTTGGTCAAAAATAATGAGGTCATTTTAGGTGCTTATTGAAAGGGAAAGGATTTGTTTTTCTAACAACTAGCATAGATCAATAGTTACAGTTCTTAAGTACTAATCCCATTTTCACAAAGTTGTCCATTCAGACTCTCTCATCAAAGGAACCATTACCTTCAGCGTCTATTACACGGTCTTTTAGTAACTTCAAGTTAATCTGCAAAGATTTTGTATCTGTAAAGGGTTGTAGCTCCTGAGCAGAATTGCTGCTGTCTATACCAGGTCTTTATAATTCCTACAGCTGCTGATAGCAAATGTTACCGGCTTTAGGGATAATACAAAATGGCTAGCAAATGCACTAGGGTTAGTGGAGCTAACAATGTTCATGGCTTCAATTACTTCATATCTTGTGACATGAAGGCTTTGGAGAGTTGTTAGCTACACTTAGTGTATTCCCCAAATGAAGCCCCACGCAAGGCATTTAGAAATGTTTCACCCAGACATTACTGCTGTTGGCAGATACAGCATTCTGCAGATAGATATGTATGTACAGGACCCCTCTGAAATAGATCTAAAAAAGATAGATCTTTGGCTCTTAGGCAGATGTAACTCTATCAGAGGATGGAGATGGAGAGAGGAACATCTCCACAGTCCCGTCTGGGAACTTCTATATACAAAACAAGAACGTGTGCTTTACTGCTGGCAAGGCTGTCTTAAATATGCTGGAAGCCGTAGGCAAAATAGTGTCTGGGCTTCTCTACTATAATGAATAAAGAGGAGTTATACTAAAATCACTTCTGAATCCAGACTTTTATTCTGGATTCAAATCATCAGTGTCTTATGTGTAGAGGCTACAGATTACAGTCATATAACTGACAAACTTTTGGGTAGCAAAACTACAAATCACAGCTGAAACCTTTTTTTGAAGGGTATTAGATTGACACTCACAAAAGACAAATAATATGGTCTTACTTGTAATGTATGTCAGCACGGCTAATTTTTAATCAGTTTTAACTACAAAAACCCACCATTTACTGTTGTATTTTGCTATCTTCATAACCTGGAAAAATCCACAAAAGAATTATATTTGTGGAAATGTGAAATTCAACTTATAAATCCTTATTGCTGAACAGAAGCTGAGCAGGGATTATTCTCTTGCTGAGATACACAAGTTACCATGAATACCTTTCACATCATTGTTCTCCAAGGGGAACATGAAGGTCAAGAGCATTACTTTTCTTATATTATTCTATTTCCTCAATATTCATAGACCCTACTTAAATTGAAAAACCAAGTCCTATACTGATGTCTTCATATGCCGTTTTTGGTGACACTTAGGGCAATAAAGAGTATATTTGTACTTCTGGTTTCGGTGAGGAACAGTTTCAGTAACTCCATCAAGGGTACTTAGGTGACTACTTCATTGTTGCATGCTTATTGTCATCACTGTAAACGGTTTCCAGAACTTTTAACTTTGCATTTAAATTTAATATGTCAAGTCTACAGTATATCTGATTTCCAAGGTTTGATAAGAATATATATCTTTACAACGTATCTTTTATGAGATGTCTAATATACACGTATCTGTAGGCCTTCAACTGCTTATACGGTCTTCCTTGGGTCACTGGAATGATTGAGAACTTTGTCCGAAGAATAGTCAAAAACACTTTCCAGACTGTCCCTGCTTCAACTGAGACTAAAAGGTTCATGTTCAGAGTATCCAGAACTAAATTACTACTTTATAGTCTTTGCACAGACCCTTGATTGTATTAGCAAGACCTGACAGTTGAGTGTTAGGTAAACATTATGCAACTCTTCAATTTGGACCTAGTGGAGTTCAACATGTTTTGACAGTAAGTAGCCCAAGAAAGAGGGTAATTTTGAATAAAGCAAAAACCGTGAAGCAATTTACTGCTGTCTTCAGCAACCTTTGCACTCATTAAGCTTAAGATATACCCAACACATGGAAAATACAAAAATAATTTGACTTGAGAATACTGTGTATATTTATGTAAATGTAAAATTAATATTTTGTATGTATTGCCCTATGCCTGTCTCCACCAAATTAATCAGGACATGTCTTTCTCCTTAAAAAATTTCATCACCGTATTTGCAAGATACTCGGCTCTGTGGGCGTAAACTGTAGAAGCTGTTCCATCTGGGCTTTTGTTTATGTATCACAGCACAAAAGTTTAATTGCTTGTATGACATACATTTGCAGCAGAGTTTCCACTAAATTATTAATATTTTGGGGAGTTTTTTGGTTTATGGTTTCTTTTTTAATAGTTCAGAAACAATTGCAGACAAACCTTTCTGGCTGGTAGGGTGACAACAAAAGGGTGAGCATTCTTTGCATTTCTTGAGGCATGCTCCTTAAGGAGAGAGAGCTGGTTAACCAGTTCAAAAGGTTAACCAGTTCCCTGTTTCCTACATACTTTTGTGTGTTCTGTTGTCCTGTAATGGGGACTATCTCTCTGGGATTCACAACTCAAGTAAAAATGATTACTTGAGTTGTAATTACACTTAACTCCTCTCGCCAGTGCTGTGCCTTACTGTTGAACTTCATTAATCCTGAGTCAGTTTTACTAGACTGCTTTTTTCAGTACCAGCACATTAGCATACACAATTCAGGGACCGTTTTTATACCCTGAAATGTGATAAACCGTCTGAACACAGTCACTAAAAGTTTGTGCAGTTTGAAAAATTTGTGCTTGAAAATAACTGGCATGCAGAGCAGCAAATTGACTTCTAGGTGGTGAATATTCACCATTGACAAATTCATCATGAGGAGTTCATGCTTGAAAGCTGTTTGCATTAAATACCTTGGGTTTGCTTTCTCACCAACTGAATAAACATAGGAAGGCTTACTTAAATCCTAGTCCTCATTCTGCCAGTTCTTGAGGGCTTTTGATTATCCAATAGGAATGAAATTCATTCTTAATTGTATACTATAAAGCTGGATTTGCTGCAAAGCATGAAGACTCTCTTGGTTTGAATACTCCTGCAGTGTTTACCTTAATGTCCTTTTCTTTGTTTGCCTTCTCTGTTGCGCATTTTATGTAATAAATGACTTTTTAAGTTCTCCTTTTGGAAAGGATTCATTTCTGTTCTCTCATTACTTGACAATGAGCCTAATTTAATGTGAAAAATAAACCTAAGCGTAGCTGAGCTGCTCCTTTTTCTTATCTTTTTTTTTTTGCTATTCCGTTTCTATCACTCCCCTATCTCATGTAAAGCTCAGACACTACCACTCCCAAAGCATTTAGATTATAAGGGTATGAATGCTGTTGACAGTGTGCCATAGCAGCATACCAAAGGTGGATTGTGAAATGGAATAAATCAGCCTTCCAGTGACCACAAAATATCCCTGATTGGTCACATTTAATGACTAGGTAAGTAACAATTTTTCCTAAAAAAAATCACTTTGGTAGGTATCATCTATTGCTTTAGGCTTTTATTTTCTGAGTTTAGCTCTTGAAGAGGGTGCATGTCATTTATAGGATGTTTTGGCACTGGTTGCTTGGTGGCTGGGATTCCTCTTAAATTTAAAACCCAAGGCTTGGTTCTGCTTGGGGTGGCTAATCTAGGAGGAGAATAAAGTTTCCCTGTACCAGCTCCCTGGAATTTTTAATAGCCCTTGGTCTATTATCATTGAAAGTATACAAAACGTGTGGGACAAGAAGGTAGGATCTGCTAGGAACATTTTTCCTTGATGATTTTCCCTAACAAGTAAGATTTTTAACATAAAGTTTTTCTGCAGAAAGATTTAACCTGTAATGGGTAATGTTGTTGCCAGATGGATGGAGAAGGCATTCCTGTGGAAGATTAAAAAGCAGAGAAAGAAAACAAGCAGAAAAGGACCATACAAATCAGGAGGATCTCCTAAAGTCTGTGGCTGTGTCCATCATGTGAGACCTTATACATTAAGTGTGCCAGGGGTTTTAAGAGCCTTTGTAGCCCAGTATTTTTTTTGGAGGCAGATGCCTAAACTCTCTCACTTGGAAAGAAAGCAAGAATCTGCTCTGCTCTTTCCTTGAGTTAGGAAGGGAACCATACAGTAGTTCAGCGGTTATCCAACTTTACCGAGATAAGAGAGACAATTCCTTTCTCTGCTGCTTAAGAAAGCGCTCTAAGCAGTAGGCCATAGTTTGTATAGGATCTTTGGCAGCGCTTGTGGTTTGCGTAGTTACTTTTCTCTTTGTGGACGGGAAAGAAGAGAGAATACCTTGTTTCCATTACAGGTAAGACAAGCTGGCAGTTACAAATTGGACATCTTGGTTCTAGATGGCCGAACTGAAGCAAGGTTAATTCCACCCAGGATGATCTTTGTGGTCACTGTGGGTGAGCTAGTGCATGGAATGTGGCGTTCCTCTTGCCACCACCCACATTTTGTTTGGCACTCTGAAGGACACCAACTGGACTGGCCCCTGAAGGTGAGCATTGCGAGGAATGCTGAGCTTTGGATAAAGAGAGTTCTGGATCACCATTTTAGATTAAAGTAATTAAGCCCCTTTCTAACTCTGGCCTGTTACTGCTTAAATTTGCAACTTACATTATAGTGATAAAATGGTGGCACAAAAGCACTAATTTTTAAATTTATTTTCTTTTACATGTATAGTCTGCTACTTTAATGCATATGTTGTTAAGCATTAATCTCTTTTGAAAAGTAGGGACTTGAGTTAAAAAGAAAAAAAATAAGTTATTACAAAATTCTGCAGAATGTAAAGTAATTTTTTAAAAAAAACAATTTAATAATTTTCATTCTAGCAGGCAAACACTACATCATTGTTATAGGAGTTATAATTTTGAAAGTATCTAAGTTCACATAATACACAATCATAGAATAATAGAATGGTTCAGGTTGGAAGGAACCTTGAAGATAATTTAGTTCCAGCCCCCCTGCTATGAGAAGGGACAACTTCCACTAGACCAGGTCGTTCAAAGCTCCATTCAGCCTGGCCTTGAATACTTCTAGGGACAGGGCATCCACAACTTCTCTAGGCAACATATTCCAGGGCCTCCCCGCCCTTGTAATGAAGAATTTCTTCCTTATATCTAATCTAAATCTACCCTCTTCTAGTTTAAAGCCACTACTCCTTGTCCTATAACTACATGTCCTTGTCAAAAGTCCCTTCCCAGCTTTCTTGTAGGCCCCCTTTAGGAACTGGAAGGTTGCTATAAAGTCTCCCCACAGCTTTCTCTTCTCTAGGCTCAACAACCCCAATTCCCTCAGCCTGTCCTCATAGGAGAGGTGCTCCAGCCCTCTGATGATCTTTGTGGCCCTCCTCTGGACTCGCTCCAGCATGTCCTTCTTATATTGGGGGCTCCAGAGCTAGATGCAGTACTCCAGCTGGGGTGTCATGAGAGTGGAGTAGAGGGGGAGAATCACCTCCCTCGACCTGCTGGCCACGCTCCTCTTGATGCAGCCCAGGATGCGGTTGGCTTTCTGAGCTGCAAGTGCACATTACTGCCTCGTGTTGAGCTTCTCATCCACCAGCACACCCATGTCCTTCTCCTCAGGACTGCTGTCAATCGATTCCCCGCCCAGTCTGTATTTGTGCCCTGACCCATGTGCAGGACCTCACACTTGGCCTTGTTGAACTTTATGAGGTTTGTACGGGCCCACCCCTTCAGCCTATCAAGGTCCCTTTGCATGGCATCCCTTCCCTGCAACGCGTCGACCACACCACACAGCTTGGTGCTGTCAATGAACTTGCTGAGAGTGCACTCAATCCCACTGTCCATGTTGCCAGCAAAAATGTTAAACAGCGCTGGTCCAAATACCAACCCACTTGGACATCAAGCCATTGACAGCAACTCTTTGAGTGTGATCATCCAGCTGAGTGGTGCATCTGTCAAATCCATGTCTCTCCAGTTTAGAGACAAGGATGCCATGCGGGACAGTGTCAAATGCTTTGCACAAGTCCAGGTAGATAATATCGGTTGTTCTTCCCTTATCCACAGCACTGTAACCCCGTTGTAGAAGGCCACCATATTTGTCAGACACAATTTGCCCTTAGTGAAGCCATGTTGGCTGTCACTGATCACCTCCTTATTTTCCATGTGCCTCAGCATAGTTTCCAGGAGGATCTGCTCCATGATCTTGCTGAGCACAGAGGTGAGATTGACTGGTCGGTAGTTCCCCAAGTCTTTCTTATTTCCCTCTTTAGAGATGGGGGTTATGTTTCACCTTTTGCAGTCAGTGGGTACCTCACTGGACTACCACAAGTTTTCAAATATGATGGACAGTGGCTTGACAACTTGTCTGCCAGTTTCCTCAGATCCATGTCATCAGGTCCCACACTTATGTGCTTTCATGTTCCTTAGATGGTCTCGAATCTGCTCTTTTCTTACAGTGGACAGTTCTTCCTTCTCCCAGTCCTTGCCTTTGCCTTCTGCGACTTATGTGGTGTGGCTAGAACCCTTGCTGGTGAAGCCTGAGGCAAAAAAGTCATTGAGTACCTCTGCTTTCTTCATGTCCTAGGTAACCAGATCTCCTGTTTCCTTCCGGAGAGCATCTGCAGTCTCCCTGGTCTTCCTTTTATCCTCGATGTACCTATAGAAGCTTTTCTTGTTGCCCTTGATGTCCCTGGACAGATTTAATTCTATCAGGGCTTTGGCGTTCCTAACATGATCTCTTGCTGCTCAGACGATTTCTCTGTATTCCTCCCAGGCTACGTGTCCTTGCTTCCACCTTCTGTTGTCTTCCTTTTTGTGTCTGAGTTTGTCCAGGAGCTCCTGGTTCATCCAAGGTCCATTGCGGGCCTCCTGGTGTTTTTGCTTGACTTCCTCTTTGTTGGGATATGTTGCTCCTGAGCTTAGAGAACGTGATCCTTAAATATTAACCAGCTTTCCTGGGGCCCCTCTTCCCTGCAGGGCTTTATCCCATGATACTCTACCAAGCAGATCCCTAAAGAGGCCAAAGCCTGCTCTCTTAAAGTCCAGGGTAGAGAGCTTGCTGCACCACCTCCTCACTGCCCTAAGGATCTTGAACTCCATCATCTCACGGTCACTGCAGCCAAGACTGCCCTTGAGCTCCACGTTCCCCACCAGCACCTCCTTGTTGCTGAGATCAAGGTCCAGCATAGCACCTCTCCTTGTTGGCTCCTCTGTCACTTGGAGAAGGAAGTTATCATTGATGCATTCCAGGAACCTCCTGGGTTGCTTATGCCTTGCTGTGTTGTCTCTCCAATAGATGTCAGGGTGGTTGAAGTCCCCCATGAGGACCAGTGCTTGTGACCGTGAGGCTGCTCCTATCTGTCTACAGAAGGCCTACTCTGCTTGGTCTTCCTTGTCAGGTGGCCTGTAGTAAACCCTCACTGTAATGTCACCTGTCCCTGCCCTCCCTTTAATCCTGACCCGTAAGTTCTTGGTTGGCTCCTCATCCATCCCCAGGCAGAGCTCCATGCACTCCAGCTGGTTGCTGACATAGAGGGTGACAACCCCTCCTCATCTCCCCTGCCTGTCCTTCCTAAAGAGCCTGTATCCCTCCCTTCCAACACTCCAGTCACAGGAGCCATCCCACCACGTCTCTGTGATGCCAATAAGATCATAGCTCTGCAGGTGTGTGCCCATCTCCAACTCCTCTTGTTTATTCCCCGTACTGTGTGCATTTGCCCAGAGGCATTTGAACTGGGCCCCTGATGAAGCCGACTTGCTGCCTGGAGTGGCTGGAATTCCTTTGTGCTGCACTTCAGGTGCTCTCCTGCTGACCTGTGATCCTTCCCCAGGCTCTGGGCTTCTGTTGCTGGCACTGGCACCAAACTGGTAGTTGTGGGATGGAATGAGGTTTCCCTCCCCTGGCAACTTCAGAAGAAGAACCGGGTCTTGTCACCTTTTCCATGTGAGTAGCTCTCTGAGAAAAGTTCTTTATATGATTTGCTTGAATGAGAAATGCTTTGTAGGACTATGCCCTTGACCTTTTATCAGAGGGATCTGATCCCCAGTTTTCCATATTGTGAGACTGGTGTCCGACCTTGCAAGCTTTTACTCATATAAGTAATATTTGCTTATTTTAATTCGTCTTGACAGAACTACGTGTGAATGAAGGAAGAGCAGAATTTGTTGGTGAGACAGGCACTTTCAAAGCATATAAGTGGGACATTTGACTAACAAAGAATTCTTAAAAACAGATCTTTTGAGCTTTTTTCATCCTATCAAAAGTAAAAATATAACCTAAATCATGACTTGTTTTAGACATTAATGGGCAGCAGAAAACAATGCAGCTACGACAGAAGAAAATGTCTAAGTTATCATTTACTGAAGCAGTCAGTCAACTCCTTATACCCATCATCATCATCATCATCACTCTAGACAGTAATCCTGACCTGCAGAAATTGAGTCTGAAGTTTGCAAAGGTACATCACCCCTTCCATCTGTCCCAAACCCCTACTTAGAGGAAGGAAGTTTCAGCAATGCACTTTGTTTCTTCATGGTGGAGAGAGAGAACACCCCTAATGCAATTTAATTTAGGAAAGACACCAGTTCTGCCATTTAAGAACACAAAATTCAAGACAACTGCCTGATTGCTTATTATAATAGAGAACATTTTAAAAGGTTCATGGCCTACTTGAAGGTCTGAAGACATTTAATGTACAGAGAATCTGACAGGCACAGTCTCCATCTCTGGTTTGAATTGTACCCCAGCAGTGTAAATCAGAAAGGAAAGAGGAAGCATCATAGAAAATGTACCTCATTACTGTATCAGAAAGCAATGATGTTTATATAATTAAACTTGGAAAACTTCAGCTGCAAAGTGCAGCAGCAAGTATTAAAGTGCAGAACTAGCTTTCCTTATTGACATTTCTTAAACAGGCTGTTCAACTTTTTAAAAATGAATTCTCCTTCAAAATTATTTTTATTAGTTAAAACCTGACTTGTGTACAACTTTTCTAGCTGATCAGACAGGTAGGACATGTCTGGTTTTGCACTGTTTTTTTTTGCTTGTTCTGGCTCTGCTAATCACAGCCCAAACCTACTGTTGCATGGAGAAGTTACATCACGATAATTGTGAACCTGTCCATAGAGTTCATTCACTAGCATGATTGTGTAGTACAAACATACATATTTTTGTAGCTAACACACCGTATTTTGTCCTGCCTCCCACTGTGCAGCTGCGGAGAACTTCAGTGCCTCCCTGTTGCTCTGCCCCAGGCTCTAGGGATGAGCAGCCTGTGAGAGCTGGTATCCACAGGTCGCGTTTTCCCCTCTGCCTCTGAAGGCAAACGACCCTCTGGCTGGGATATTCGTCCTCCTTCTGGTGGACAGTCTCTAATAACAATTTGAACTTCTCTTACTCTCAAAACCTAAGGAAGCTTCAAGGTTACGTTTCTGCTTGTGAGTTTAAGAGCAACCTCTTTCTGCTGGCAAGAGGTAAGTATATGAATTCTGATCACTCCCCTTCGTATCCCGCAAGGAAAATGAAATTAAATAATTGGCATCAGATTGAACACCACTGGCATGTTAAAGACGATCATTCAAATAACTGCATTAACTTTTTGTAATCAGGATTCCCTTTCCATCACTTTGGAAATATACCTACAGCTGTATCGCGGCTTCTCAAGCACTTACATGGTGGTCTTCAAGTGTGCTCTCTTGCACACATAAAAAAGTCCAACCAGAAAAACCTTACTGCTTATAGCTATGAAAATTTGACGTAACTTCCCTGTAATCAATATAGAGATTTATGGCTACCTAACAAGTAACAGTGCTCTGCATTTCTCCTGGTGGTTTAATTCTTTTCCTAATCCAATTATTTCTGATTTTGTCAAACAAGAAACGTTTTCTGAGGGCCCAGGCAATCCACTGAAGGCCCGAGCAGCTCTTCAGTGGGATCTCCAAGCTGGAGGAATGGGACAGCACCAACCTGAAGAAGTTCAAAGGCACAGGGGCTGGAGTAACACTGCGCATCAGAGGAGGCTGTGGACCAGACTGGATACCCCTCCCAGTACTTGTGATGAGGCTGCACCTAGGGTACTGCATCTTGATTTGGGTTCCACAGTCTGAAGAAGAGGGCAGCAAACTGGAAAGAGGCTACTGGAGAGCAGCCAGGGTCGTCTGGGGACTGGAGCAGGTGAGGTGTGAGGAGAGAGTGGGTTTGCTCAGCCTCAGGAGGAGAAGGCTTTGGAGGGGACACCCCTGCAAAGGTGGGGAGGAGCATCGAGGGGATAAAGCCAGGCTCTTCCCAGCAGCGTGTAGTAAAAAGTGCATGGCGAGTTGTAACAAGGGAAACTCTGACTACATGTAAGGAAAATATTCTTGATTATGGGAGTGGCTGAGAACAGGAACACACTGGCCAGAGCTACTCTGGGATTTCCACCTTAGAGATTTCTAAATCTTCATAGGAAAAGACGCTGAACTACTTGGTCTAAATTAAGTTAGCCCTGCTTTGAGCAGGAGGACTGCAATCTGGGACTTTCAAAAGTCCTTTCAATAGTTCTATGATTCTGTGAAACACTACAGTGCGATGCCTTCATACCAGCTACAGTTGTAATGCTTCTAAAATTATAATTGAGTATGGAAACGCTGATAAAAGCAAACCAGACAGTTCATCCTCCTTTATACCGGTGTGCTATTTGATTTTGTGCTGTTGGTCTTCTGAGCAATAATCTGCCAGCAAAAAAAATCACTGCCCTTTCTACCCCTTCCCAGCACAGTAACACATGACCTCGTTTTGCGCTGAGCATGCAAAATCTGGCAGTTAGGCTATTGCAGAGCCAGCAAGCTGGAAATCATGTCTGTTGGTTGTCCAGCGTGTCCCATCTGTGCTTACATGCTCCAAAAGCATGGTCTCTTTCCCCCCCACAAAGTACTTGCTGTCGTTGGTGTGTTACTGTCAGATTGAGCAGCGCTAGCTGAGGTTTGTGGCAAGGAGAGCCCCTCTCAAAAACTTGGTGATTTTGTAGCAGTTAATTGGATCTGAATTAATTAAGTGATCTGTTGCCGTTTCCCAAAGTGCTTGTCCTCTTCAGATAGGCGTTTGCTGGAAGTTACTGAGATAGTTTCTGCTGTCAGGTCTGGTGTTGAGCAATCTGTGCAGGCGAGTAGAGTCTGGGTTCCCCACTGTCTCTCCTCCTCTCCCTCTAGATGGAGGCATCGCTCCTGGTGAACTCACCCCAGATTCATGCTGAGGTTTTTGGTTGGATTTTTTTTTTTTTTTTTTTTTTAAATACAGTCATCACACATTTCTGTGAGACCTTTTCACCAACTTCCTCCCCCCCAACCCTCCTCAAAACAGGCCACAGCTGTATTGAAACTTGTTATTTGGTGCCACCTGGTGTTTAAATGACCAGCCTGAGGAAGGAACTGTGGCTGCAGAGGAAAGGGCTCGTGTTTTGGGGGTACAGGCAGAAATCATCCCCTGGTGCCGTAAAACCGGAGCGACAGCTTTGCTGTGTCTTGCGGGTGGGGAAACGCGGGAAATCTCAGTCACGCTGAAGGGCTTCCTGAGCTGGTGCTTCTCCCAGGGACAGGCAGCGATGTTCTCTGAAATTCGCCAAGGCAGACGGCAGAGGGCATTAATGTTTTGGTTCCCAACAAAAATCTGAATTTCACTGCTAGAGTAAATGTATCCTTTTCCTTTACTCTTTTTTTTTTAATTTTTTTTTTTAAATCCTGATGATGACTCTGCTTGTTATTAATTTGTGCATACCTTATTTTCATATCCACGTATTTTCCTCTATATCTCCTGTACATAAATAAAGTCAGATACTGCTGGCAATCCCAGATCTACTCTGCCTGAGGTGATGAGAATGTACTGCACAAAAAAATACTAAAATGTTAGGCATACAGTTGAGGAAACCTGGACTTCATGAAGAATAACAAAAAAAAAAAAGCCATTTTTTTCCCTCCTTACTGTTCAGTTATGGCAAAAAGAGTCAGCTGAGGGGACGTCCTTTTGATGGGAGTATTGCCGGTTTTACCAGACCTGGTGGACTGCCCTTTTAAAGCTGTAAGGCTGATCAAAAGAAAATGCTCAGCTACTCTAATACTTTATAGGTGTGTTTCGCTCTCGTACTATTTAATTTCTGATAGGCAAGTTCAGGACTGGACTAATTTACTCCTGGCATGAAGCCTGGGACGTAGCATGCCAAGGCACAGTATATAACAACTACAATTGGACAGAGGAGCGTAGGTCAGCACACATTTCACACCCCTCCTTTTACTACCGGAGTCATGGGGTAAAATCTACTCTTTTTGCCAACTTTGGTGAAGGTGTAAATGCACATGCACAGTGTAATGGCTTTAAATCTTGGATTCCTACTTGTATGCGCCAGATGGATCTTGTATAAATGTTCCACTTTACAGCATGTTAGCATTTGCTAGTAGTTAGCTGGAGGTTATAGCTGCCAGACTTTTCTGTGGCAGTTTCTAGGCTTAAAAAAAAAGAAAGAAAAAAAGAAAAGAAAAAAGGCAAAAAGAGAAAACACAAACACAAGCAGACCAAACACTGGCCCACATAAGAGGGAATGTCAGGATAATAGATAAAATTGGTTTTAAGAATTGCAAGTACCTGTATTTCTTCTTGAACCGTATCTAATTTGTCTTGTCCTGATTTGAACTATACTGTGTACATTAATTTTAGGATTTGCAAGAAAAACTATCTATCTCTGTTTATCAATAATGATTTTTAAAGTCTTATTAATGCTAGTGTATTATACACAGGATTACAGTTATCATAAGAAATGTACATATACTGTGTATGTGTGTGTATTTTTCTTAAAAACAAGTCTGGAACTTAGGCTACCAAATTAATTTGATCATCATTTGATTTGATAATATAGGGCAGAACTATTTTTCAACATATGCACTACTGTATGTGAAAGGCATTTGTACTCTCTGTGTTTGCTAAACACCTTTGTCTTTGCTAACTAGACAAACAATTCTTACAGACTGTATCTTTAAGACATGACAATACCCATTTTAGTAGGCTACTAATTCTTGCTTCAAATTCAAATTTGCTCCTCTATATACCTGAGGTGTATATTAATGGTCTAGTAAAATGTGCTTTAGAGTGCCTACTTTTCATGTTTCTTCCTTTTTTTTTTTTTTCATATTCCGTTTTCCCTTTCCCTTTTCCTTTTCTTGATTAAACATGTAATTACTGGAGAAAAAAAAAGACATAGGAAGTTTGAAAAATGTGGAAGAAAAATTCACCACTTTTGATGTTTAAAACTTACAATAGTGGCTGGGAAAATTGTTAAAAGGAGAGTGAAAACAGATCTTTCTAGCTGTCCTCTTTCTCTTGCTTTCCTCCTGCCTCTTTCCCTCTCCCTCCCACAACTCTCTCACATTCCAACCAAGCAGCACATTTTTGTTCTCATAACACTTTAATTCCAACATTGCCATTGCAGGTGTATAGTTAGAGGTACATGATGCCGCCCAGTGACCTACAGGAGGATTTCACTATGGTCACATAGAGGGACAGGGGATGCCCATGGCACTACCCTGAGCCTCAGCGAGCGCAAGGGGCATCTCCTCCATTCTTCATCCTCTCCCCTGAGCACATCAGCAGTGGAAAGGTTTGGTGTAATCTGGCTGTGACTCTGAATGGCCAACACCTCTGGAGGCATGAGAGGAGCATCCAGTCTTGTCTTATGCAACTCTGAAAGTGAGTGGCAGCAGAATTCCCCTCAGCTGGAGCGAGAACAATGTCAATAGCGCTGAAGGCATCGGAAGTCCCGCTCCTGGGCTCCCATGCCATGGAGAATGACACTCGTGCCCGATTTATGTGCTGTGAATAGTCCCACTGAAACCGCTTGTTGCAACTTAAGCAGGTACTTATGTACTTCGGGGGATGAGGCTGGCGAGGCTCGCTTCTGTCCTCTGATAAACCTGGGCAGTACTGCTGAAGGCAATGGGCTCTCAAGAGGCAATGCCAGTCTGTAATGTTGTGGGGTTTGTTCCCTACAAGGGTGAGTCCAAAGTGTTTTGCTGTAAGGGAAAATTGATAGTGGTCTTTTCCTAAAGTTCCTCCTGCATGTGAAGAAGTAAACACTCGTGCCTGTGACCGCAGTCAAATGTCACAACTGTATCTATTGCCTTTTTCTGCAAGATCTTGCCACTGTTCCTAGGTTTAACAGCAGATACTGTCTCACATAATATATGTCATTGATAATGCCACATTTTTTAAAATGTAGGGAAAAATGTCTGTAAATTTAATAGTTGCACTTTCCACCATGGAAAGCACATTTGCAGGAAAATTAATTGTTACTAATATCTCTAATTGCCAGTTTGATCATTAAACTTTGCCTTGGGTCAGCCTTTCACTCTGCCAGAAGATTACTAAGCACAGATTAAGAGGCCATTGCTAGCTTTAGCTTTGGACTCACAAGGCATCGCTGTTCACAAATACCGTGCATTGAGCAAGCTGCAACAGCAGAGCATTTTTCTCAAAACTTTCATTAGTGACTGACTTTCAGGGAGACTGAAGGCCATAATCGGATTATTCGCTTCCTGCTGGATGCGGAGGATACAGGCTTCTGCTTGTCTCCCTCCCTGCTCCCTTTAATAGCCGAGGTATTGTTGAACAGCCGTGGTCCAGGGGCCATGTCCTTTTGTGCCGTGAGGGCTCGCGTTCCCTCGTGCTCTCCGCCGACGTCTCCTTGCTGGAATGCTCAGTGGAACATTTTAATCATTGGAAGCGTTCACTTCTGAGCTCACCATGCATTTCAGTTCTGTGCTATTGGCCAGGATTGATACGTGCGGGAGAAGAGAGCATTAAAAGGCCTTTGGATGTGGTTTGCTAAAAGCTTATTTACCGTATGAACGGTCAAAAAAGAAAAAAAGAAAAAAGAAACGTGCATATCGTGCTGGGCTGTGCACAGTTTCCAGGCATATCTTACCGATAAAAAAAAAAAAATCTTTCCTGCCTGGTGAATTTATGGCCGAGATAGCCAGATTACTAGAAACACTTATGTGTTTAATCTTTTCATGTTTTGAGCAGGAGAAGGTAGGGCAAGGAAAATGCAGTGGAATTGCTTTTTATTTTGTGGAGACTGTAAATTCTGTTATGGAAAATGTAATAAAGAAGCAGCTTAAACAAAAAGAGTGGCTGTGTGAAATCGCAAAATTTCCATTGGGTGAAAACAAATCCTAACTTTATGTACATTTCTCCAGAGAGATGTAATGTGAATGCTTACAGCTGGTTTTAGTTTCTTATTCCCTGATTAGGTTTAAATTAAAGGAAGGATGTCATATTGAATTATGAAGAATTACTTATTTTACGTATTTTAGTTATACATACCTTCTACCACGTTCTCACTGTGGCACTTGCAAGGACGCATTGAACATGTGCATGCAAATAATATTAAAAGTAAACTGGCTGCAGCGTAGCCGTTCCGACAAAAAAAAAAAAAATGCATACAGCTCCCATGTCTCCCTCCCCAGTATCTCCAGCAGGAAGGAAAAACAACCCTGCCATACCTAACCTTCCCATGCAAGACGGATCGTTTGCCATCCAGAGGAGAGGGGCTGTGTCTTTGGGAAATCTCCCCTGCAGGACCCTCTGCTCCAGGGGGTCCTGCTGAGGGGCCAGCAGCCCGGAGCGCCTCTGCCAACCTGAATGAGAGGGAACAAGCTCCCCGAGACAGCTGGCGTGTCCAAGTCTGAGCGATACCTGGAGCGAGCTGAGAGGGAGGGGAAGGGAGGAGGAAACGCCGCAGCTGGCTGTGCCATTCCTAAACACAGCCTCTTTACTTAATGTCTTTCAGCAAGCATCCAGGCAATCCAGCAGCCCAGAGGTTTGAAATGCACTCTCTGGGGAGATTTATGTCTCTCTTCCAAAGGGAAGTGCTTTCTTGCTAGGGAAGATGGTATTGTATAACTTACCTAGGCAGTCACAGCTATGTGATGTAGCTCAAGCTGGACATAGGTTTGGTTCTGTTAAAGATGGAAAGATTAAAAAAGCTCAGTTTGAACAATTGGCACACTCACGATTTTGCAAATCTGCTTTAAAGTATTCCACGGGATGCTTTGACTGTTATTTTTCTTGCAAATTATCAGCTCTGCAGGAGTTGTGAGGCATAAAGGATTCATTAATGGAAACTATTCTGGGAAATACACACACACACACACACATATGTATTTAAAATACAGTAGGAAAAAAGAATAGAATTAGTGTGTTGGACAGGAGAATTGCTGATGTGAGTAAGGGAGTTGACAGAGCTGTGACGTGTAGTGCAGCATAGCATTTGGGGTTGGGATCAAAGGGGAAGAGATCTTCCAGGAGCTCCGTGCCTGGTGAGTGTCTGTCTTTTGCACAAGGGAACAGCCTGCTAGCACAGCCTCTGCAGCACAAGTTGCAGTAATGTTACCTAGAGATGCAGAGAAGATGCAGTCTCGCTGCAGCTGGAAATAATGTTCCTCTTAGATGTGCAAAGAGCTGAACATCTCATCTACATCTTTGAGCTTCTGTAATGGTCTCTCCTCTTTTTCCTTCTCCATAAGAGGTTGTTTATACCATGCTATGGTTTGGAGTGGACGACAAGGACCCCGCAGGGTGATTGCATCAAAAAGAAAGGTCGATGCTGTGAGAAATATGATTCTCGAGGCTGGTAGGCAAGGGAAAAGGAGAATGGAGATAAGGGTGTGAGAAGCAGTTTTGCCAGGAGCCTCTGGGCATCTTGGGGAGCAACACCTCTCAGATGTGCTTGCCTTCGCCTCCACTGGGCTTCCCTAAACGCTCTGCCCCCCAGTTCCAAACAGCAGTAACCCTCCTTCCTGTGAAGACAGGGCACTTGGGCCAGGTCTGCTGGAGGGGAAGGGGAAACCAGCCCTGGAAGTGCAAACAGTGGCAGAGCCTGGTGTTGTGGGTGCTGCAGCCCACTCTGAAGTGTGCTGGCAGCTGAGGTCTCCCTCCATGCCTCAGGGCCTGGGGAGGAAGAGGAGGCCATGGAGCATGATGTGGGATGAGAAGGATGCTCAGGTTGCCAC
Source organism: Tetrax tetrax (assembly GCA_009806455.1). Classification (NCBI taxonomy): domain Eukaryota; kingdom Metazoa; phylum Chordata; class Aves; order Otidiformes; family Otididae; genus Tetrax; species Tetrax tetrax. The sequence continues at coordinate 27,884 of WHYT01000140.1, forward strand.
TGAGCTTTTTGAGAGACATTGCTTTAAGGAAAAGCAAAATAATAATCATAGCATTGTTAAATGGTAGAGCTGGCTATTATACTTAATTAGTGTGACTTTAAAAGTAATTCTTCTGTTCTACCATTCCACCTAGATTAGAAAGAAGCAAAAATTCCTCAGTGTGCTCAGAAACATCTAATCTGATGACTCCTCCAGTGACCATTAGCACAATTCCCAGTTTCCATCATCCCAAGTAAAGAACAGTCTGAAGACGATGCCACGTTGATAATTTGCCAGTCACAGTGTGTAACACTACTTCTAAAGTTGTCCAATCAAGTCCCACTTTAGGTTTGACCCACACCACAAGGCATGCAGAAACTGGAACCTATACAGCCTCTGCAGGGGCTGGTGGCTTCTTCCCAGCCCTTATCCTCAAGGAATTGAATGTATTTTGTTATATAAGTTACTTTGCCTTACCAATATCTTATTTGTCAGCTCTTTCCTGTCTGCTAGTCTCTGAAGTCTTTGAGATGTTCGCAGTCTCCAGCAACAGCTTTCTGTAGTAGTAGTAGTAGTAGTAGTAGTAGTAGTAGTAGTAGCAGCAGCAGTAATAATAATAATAATAATAATAATAATAATAATGATATTGTCTTTATCCTAGGGATTCAAAGAGGCAGTGGCCATCATTCTTGGAGAAAGGGCGACTGACGACTCACACTCTTGTCCAGAAATTTCCGAGTTCGTCTTGCTCTATCACTGTATGTATCCCATCTAACACTGGCTTGGAATATTTCTATACCAGTTTCCCCTCTGTAACATGGAGGCAAAAGAGACATCTGCTTCTCAAAAGTATGCTGTAAAACTAAATACCTTACTGTTTTGAAGCACTTTAATGCAATATGAACAGGAGCTATAAAAGTACCTCAGACTGGGAGAGAGAGAGTCTTTTATTACACATGTTTTGGAAAAAAAGCACTTGCAGAAGAGACAATGGATACTTCATCAGTTTCTTTACCTTCCTTTTTAATTCAGCTATAAGACATATAAGCTTGTAACTTGTATACATTGATGCTTTTTTTTTTCATTTTCTTTCATTCTATGTGCATATCTATAGCTTATTGCAGCTTCCATGTATCCTTTCAGCCAGAATACTTTTTTTTCCTATCGATCTGTGGTGTTTTGCTGAGCAAATAAAATATCCTTGAACAATATCACTTTTTAGTCAGTCAGGCCACTGATTTATTTCAGCTTTGGAAAACTGACCCTTTTCAAGTTCCCAAAGTACATATTGTGACCGGTGTCATGTTATGTCTGCATACAGCAAATGCAACTGGATTAAAGTCACTGGTACCAAAGCAACTCCTAATTTTTTAGACCAGTGAGTAGGTCTCTGGCCTTTCTCATTCTCAGGCTTTACAGCAAATAGGGCAATGGGTAAGAATGGCTAAAATGTACAGGTAGTTGTTCTACAGACAGACACACACACACACACACACAAAAGAAGTTTTTTAAAAAGTTCCCTCTGCTTCAGAAAGCTAGAATTTTCTCCTGCGTGTTCTTGACCGAGACAGTGACCAAGCAGCACATTTCTCCTGCCTGTAGGTCCCTGCAGTCCCCAGTCTCAAAAAGAGAAAACAAAAACAAATTTTCCAGTACCAACTACTCAATTACACCCTTGCCGTCAGGCGAGGTGTTTCGTGAAGTGGGTTGGTGTGTTTTGGACGTGTCACTGAGTGATGCATTTAATCAAGAACACCTCGCAGTTGTGAGGCTTGCTTTTTTATTTTTTATTTTTAAGTTTTTTACTGTTCTTTTTTCTTATTATTTCTTCTTTCTTTTTCCATCTCTCTCTCCTCTCCTCTCTCACCCCTCTGTTGTTTTTTCCTCTCTCTCTCTTTCTTTCCTTAATAGCTGAATCTATTGACAAGTAAATCCCCTCCTTCAGTTACTTTAATATGCTTTCATACCATGTTTGCTTCACTTTATTTCTCAGCTTTGTTATTTCCACTCCCCAGTAAAATCTATCACCTCTGAGTGAGTTATTTGCTTTTCTGAAGTGCAGCAAATACCACCCACTCTGTTAAGGTCAGGCTCCAGCTCCTTGACTTCGCTATTGTTCCGTCCCTTCCTTACCCACTCTGTCATTGCAGTACGACAGCTCCAGCTGGGAGGGCAGGGAAATCACTCCCTCAAGAGCAGTTTATCATGGCAATAAATGTTATGTGTTTTACTAGGATGCCATCAAAGTTCACCATCCTGCTGAAGCTGAAACAATTGTTTCTTTTATTCCTCTATTATACATTCTGTACAGGGTAGGTGTCTATATCCTGCAGAGATCAGCATTCTGAAGGTGCAAGACCTTCTAGCTTCTGCCATGTTCTGCAAATCACAGAATTTGCACAGAGAAACATCATAATATTTTTAATTAATTGCTGCTTCTCAGTTTTCTTCCTGTTCTCCCTGCTGCCTGGGCTTTAATTACTTTGCTCACATAAGCGTCTCCAAAGCCACGTCAACTAAACAGTATACGTGGCCTTTACATTTCTTTCTGGTTGTTTTCTCTTTTTATGGTACTGCCTGTGCACAGCTCTCTTCACTTCAAAGCATCAGAGGCCTGAGATTTTTGCGACAGCAACTGGAACTCAGCAGAATCCAGTCAGCCAGCTCAATTGGTCTGTCATTCATGACATTAGATATTTTAATTTTTTTTTAGATATTAGACAGAAAAGAGAAACTTTTCCGCTTGCATTTCCTTCTCCATTTTCCTATTAAACATCTATCTTTCCTCCGCCAAGAGAGCTTAATAAAAACTGAGAATGCACTTTACTACGTTAATTTCATCCAGCAGAATTGCTTGTAGCAGTATGAAAACAAGTTGCTGAATGTGTGACAGGGTAATTCACTGAGCACTAAAGGAAATTGCTTAAAACAAAAAGAAATTTGTTATACTCTAAGCTCTCAGTGACATACGAGAGCTCCCAGTATTCTGGTGGGAAAAATGGTCAGCAGTCTTGCACTGACATATGTTAGGTATCTCAGCTGCCTGAAATGCAGGTTTGGATTGACTAAAAATGTCTGGGACTTTAGGTTAAATTCCCAGCAACATTTTTCAGTCAAGAACATGAAGGAAAATTTTGAAAAGTCAGAATATTTAATTTCAACATTTTTCTACAGGAACTCCTTTCTTTTTTTTTTTTTTTTTTTTTTTTTTTTTCCCAGAACACTGTGTTTCTAAATCTGGCTTAGCTTAGTGAAGGGAAGAGAAATCAGTTCCCAGACCCAGGATTTGGAGCATCCTTTGCTCTTCCTCTCTGTCTTCTCTAGGCAGAAGGGCCTGGCAGCTCTCCTTGCTCCCGTTGTTTGCTTCATCCTGCCAGTGGCACTGCGGTTACCTATAGTCATCAGTGCTGAGACAACGCTGCAACTCCTGGTGCTCCTGATGACCTATTTCACCACGAACAAGAGACTCAAAATCAATCAAGCTAAACCAGAGCCACCATTCCTGAAATCACGTTTGGGATGGACTGAGGACCTTTCCTGTAAAGACAGATCAGAGGTTCAGTGATAGGGCGCCATCCCCCAGTGTCAGGATAGATGCCCTTGAGAAAACTAAGTATTCACTGCTGGAATCTTAATTTTTTAACTGCTCTATGATTTATTTCATCTTATGTTATGCAGGAATGCCAGCTGCAGACAAATGGGAGAAAACTTTGCTTTGACTAATGAAAGTTATGATGTATATTGAGTCTGCAAGAGAAAGAAAGGAAGATATATCAGTGGTGGATGTCACTCAGCTTTATCAAGTACAAAAATGCAGGATCATTAAATGAGATGATACAGCAGGACTGTTGCTATTGGTGTGAACAGCTGTTTTCTTTCTGCTACTGTGATCAATGGTCACTTATTGGCACTCAATTGAGCTACATTAAAAGCTTTTGATCAAGAAGCAAAGAAGGACATATTTTCCTGCTGCATATTTTTGTGGGTTTTGGGTTTTTTTTCTGGTTGAGATGGATATTTGGCCACAAATATTATAAAAAGCTTGTGTCCTTGCCTCTATGGGCTTTCAAGAAAGCATGCTGACTGGGGGTTAGGAGGGTTCCTCAAAGCAAGTGTGAATGCTTGTGTCTGGAAGCAGTGTTTTCTAACCGTGTTCCTGTGAGGATGTTGTGTGCCTCTCCACTGCCTCAGCTGTTCAACGCTGGCATGTACTTCAGTAACCAGGTCAGGGTTTAGGGTTGTTTTCTGAAGGGGGACTGTGGTGGTCCGTAGTTAGAACAATAACAAGAGCTGAATGAGACTTTTCAGGTGAAATAATTCAACACTTGTGTGGCACTGACTTGGATGACTCCACGGTTTCCATGGGTTCAGTAAGCTTCAGTCAGCACAGGTTTTGTCCTCCACCAGACTCCTGAACTAGGCTTTCCGAGCTAGAAGCAGGAGATCCAGAAAGCAAAGCGCTCTTCCCACCTGGCTACCCCATCTTTGTTTTCAAGTCCAAATGCTTCCTCCATGTCAGGATGTGCATTTGTCTCAGGGCCATGAGAGCTAATGGAGCCGGCATATGGCCAGCCACCAGAGAGGAACGAGTTACTCCCATGTGCTCCAACTATCCGTGGTTTTATCTAAAGCTGAAATGCTTTTAAGCATTGTTAAGGTGTTATCCCTAATTTTTATCTCTTGGCTCACCGTCGGTTCTGACTAACCAGCTGAGCAAAAAGGTAGTGACACAGACTGATGCTGATGGCAAGGAAAGACTACTTTTAAATATCATTAAAGCTTCCTTAGGGCTTTGGGTGGCTCCACAGATAGTGCAATTTTGTATGAATAAAAAAAAAGTAAACAAGGCATGGATTTATTTATTGTAGCCAGGCTGAGACTGAAGTCGAAGAGATGGTTTGTTACTTATCTCAGACAGCTACAAAATGGGAGATTATCTAAATTCAGCATATCAGCAAAGCTTTACAGTAAAGGCATAAGTGGTTGGGGGGTAGCTCTAATGCTTTCCAAGGTCATAAAGAATAATTTGACCTACATTTTGGTTCAGGTGGTCAGGTCCCAGAGACCAATAGCTGAACAGTCTTGGGAATATGCAGGTGCTCTTCTAGTCACCTGACTTCTGTTTAATTTGGTTTAAAGTGTTGCCTCTGGTCAAGGGAGTGACTATGGCTTCCTGTGTTGAAAAGGCTTTTCACATCCCTTCCCTGTGTAACCAGAGCTGTTCAATAAAATTGTGGTCTTCCTACCATTACCTCTTAGAGCTGTGTTACATCACAGCCAAGATAGCCCACTATTTTGACCCCCCCAAAATTAAAAACAACCACAAAATAAAAAAAAAGTAAAGCCTGTAGTCCTTTTGCTGTGCTATCTGCAGCTCAAACCTCTGACAACTCAATATGGGCATGTTTGGTTAAAATAGTGGGGTACAAATGATAGATGGAATGGCTGCATCATATCTTGGGAAAACATTTAAAAGGGTGTTTTGTTTCTGTGAGCACACTTGGGATTTGATGTAATAGTGCTTGCAAGAGTTGATATAGAGGAAATTATTGCTTCCCAATAAAATTCTCCATTTTTATTGGCTCATGCACAGAGAATGGCAGCCAGCTGATAAAATACTCAGTGGAATTTTCCTTCCATCTAGCCATGTACTCTACAGCTATGAAGTGCATAATTTTTTAAAGTGGGACAATTATCATTTTTTGAAAGCATTTTATGTTTATCGTACTGCTCTTTAGGTGGGAGTCTTTACATATTTTGTACTTTAACTGAAACTTTGGCTTTTAAACCTGCTGGATGTGAGAGTAAAGTAAAGAATAATCATTAAAATAATCATATAAATCTCTTACCTCTGTCAGATATTTAAAGGCAAAGTAAGATGTATATTCTGCAAAAGCATTTTTAACTTGTCACATATGATATGAATTCCTTACAGAATGTCTAGCTAAGGAGATACATATATGTGTGTACTTAATATGGCTTTGTAAGGCTGAAACTGTAAACAACATTTGCAAAATATTACTTCATCAGGAGCATGAAAATCTAGAGAACAGATCAGCCCTACTATCTTCCCTAAAATAAACACAGACTTCCTCAGAAATTTAAACTCTGCAACAATACTTGCATTTACTAATAACAATTCCTTAACTTTCCAGAATGGAAAAAAATCTTCAATTTCCTACTCATTTAGTTACTGGAAAGTATAAAACATTTCATCACATTAAAGTGAATTTTCTTTCTTCACAAGAGGGAATTTGATTCCTAAGCAGTAAGGCCAGAAGAGGACCTAACTGATGGGTTTTTAGGTGCCTGCTCTCTGGAACAGATGCCAGGCTTTCCATCTTCCCAGGCTGTGTGCAGAGAAAACCAGGTTGCCCCGGGAGGGAAGCCCCTGCAACCGAAATTGCATAAAGCTACCCTTCCCTGTGGCAGATACAGGGCATGGGGTCTCTTAAATCTGATCCCCTCCACAGGGCTACAGGGGAGGCCCATGTCTGCATGGCATCCATGGGTGTTTCCAGGAACATCTCCAAAAAGAAGGATAAAGAATTTTTGTTCCACCCAAGACACCAAAGAGCACTGGTGGGTAACTGTGAAAGCACTGAAAAGCACTGTTGTGGCAGTTTTCACTGTGGCCTGTGAGGAATTGGAGCCTGGCGATGGGTTGAGGCATGTTTGGGAGGAACCTCCTGCAGTACCTCCTCCAGGTACTTGGGGAAGGGACACCAGTTGCTTTGGCTGGTTAACGGGTGAGCTGAGGTCTTCTGCAATACTGGCAGATGTGGCTGCCAGGAAATTGTTAAAAAAAAAAAAAAGGCAAGGAAACAGTTGACAGTTGAACTTGATGCTGCAGGGCTCAGCTGAGTAAAAGTTGCAGAAGTTGCAGAATCACAGTTTCGAACATAAGCAGCAATGTGTCACCTGAACTCAGCTTTGCCTATTGTTTCCTGACCTGGCCTCGTTTTTCAGTGACATTTTGCCTAGAGCTCATCAAGGATTGGGGTCAGCTTTGTGAAAACCTGCTTATCTATGGCAAAGCAAAGCAGTTCAGTGCTGTCCAGACCTCACCTAGTAAGTTGTAGAGGTGCAAGTGGAGGTGCTGGTGTGTTATACCTGCTATCTGGGCAAGCAGCAGATGAGAAGGGGATCTAACGGTGAGGTGTCTCAGCCCATTTCTTGGCCTAGCCCTCTCCAGCATTTATGTACTAGTTATACACTCAGTCTACCTACTTTTCTGTCGCTAGGAATTTACAAACCACCTTGGCTTTCTGATCACTGACCAGTTTGGTGTGTTGGCCGCAGGATGTTCCCCCTGGATAACAGGTCGGTTCTTTTGATTAGCTCCAGTGGTTCTGGAAAAATCAAGCAAAGGTGATGGTGACCATTTTCATATCAGATACCAGGTCAGGTGGTGACTGGGCTTTCCCCATAGCTGTGAAAGAGACAGATCCTCCAGCTGCCTCTGCAGAGGCTAGCAAAGAGGACAGCAATGGGGGAGATCCTTAGTCGTGGAAAACCATTTCCTTTAATGTGCAGCATCCTCCCCACTGAAACCCTGCAGAATAAGTCTCAGCCCCTGGATGTGTTATCCCTGTTGCCAGCTGGCTGGTGTGATTCACCTGACTCGCCCCTGAAGTGTGTCTGCATCATGACTGTTCACTAGCTCTTTGTAGGCATAAATCACTTTTCACCTGAAGAACAGGAAGTCCTCATCTTCTTTGTTGAATGAGTGTGAGCTGTGAAGAACCTGCAAAGTGCATTATAGCACTTCCAACTGCTTGTCAGCTTTCCAGAAGGGTTACGCCATCAGTTGGAAGTGTCTCCTTGCTCAGTTCCTAGCATTCTCCAGGCCTAAAGTGTCTTGGTTTGAATTGTCAAACAGATCGTTGTCACCAGAGACAGCTGGCACGGGAAATAACGCTGTGGAAGGATCAAGTGATACAGCATTTTTGCAAAACATTTTACAAATCTGTATTAAAGCCAGCCTTTTATTTCTTATTAAATTAACATTGTACCATGCTGAAACTTTTATGTGCTAGTTTAAGAGTTACAGCTAAATGAAGTTATGAACTCATTATGTCAATATACAGCAGCACTGACCCAGACTTGTCTCCCAGTCCTCCAAACCTTATCCATTCCACACTTAGTTTACCACAGAAATGGTCTTGATTATATATAGGCTTAAAACAAGAGGATACCCTTTAACATAGCTTCTGTGTTTAAAATGTGCAGTGATGGTCAAGTTAACAAGAAGCAGACTCAAGCACGCTCCAGACACGCTGGCAATTAGGCAGACATTAGTCCTCCATTCTGCCAGAGCATATAGTGAAAGGAGATATCCCTCCTCTGGAGTGTGGAGAGGATCACTGGATCTTAAGAGGTATCCAAATGGAAGTAGTAGGTTTTGCGTAAATAGATTACAATAATGAAATTCATTTCTGTGCTGCCCACTCCTGGGATTGCTTCCTAATGGGAAGGTGTGGAGAAGATGGAGCCAGATGTGTGCAACAGGACAAGAAGCAACAGACACAGGCTGGAAAACAGGAAATCCCAACTGAGTATAAGGAGTCATCAGACCATGGAGCAGATTGTCCAGAGAGGTTGTGCAATCTCCATCTTTGGAGGTATTGAAAACTTGACTGAACGAGGTGTTGACCACCTACTCTAACAACCTTCTTTGATCAGGAGGATGCTCTAGGTGACTGCCCGAGTTCCTTCCAACCTACGTGTTTCTCAGATTGCATGTGTGCAAGGACTGTGAGTCCTGCAGCACTAATGCCGTGGGAAGCTGACACCATTCAATGAAGAAACAGAGGAAGCAAGGTTGCATTGGATGGGGCTTTCTGGAGTATACTTCAGAAATCTGCTGGAGAGCAAAGAGATATGACTTGGTCAGATGGGTGTTTATTCCTGCACAAAACTGGGGTTTTGGTGAGCTTTTTTTTAATTTTTAAATATTTGTATTAATGCACATGTCATTCCTTTTGCTTCCCTTAGTAAGATCTAAACTAGAGTAAAATATACTTTTTTTATGCGTGTAGTCACAGGGACAAACAAACTATGTCAAATATAGTTGGGATGAAGGTCCAGCTACAGCAAGATAGTAACTAACTATTGTGAGAAGGTACAGGAAACTGGGACATTGTGAGAAGGCAAGAAGTTGCAAGGGAGATGTGCAAACAGAAGGGACTGCCATGGGTGGTAAAGACTCAGTGGTGTCTGTTATCTCCTTTGTATCTCTACAGTGTTTGCTATAGCAGAGCGCAAGAGCCAAGGGCACACAGTCATTGAGCAGTAGTGTGGTGGTTGCTGTTGATGACAGAAAATTGACAGGAAAGTTTAGATAGTGGAACTACACAATATGGCTTTTAGAACAATAATCGGTATTTTAGCAATTGCTTTCAGAGTCAGTTCTAGAAGACAATTTGTGGCTGCACATATGGGGTGTGCATATCATGTTACTCTTAGTGGAGGGAGCCATAGTTTGAGGCATTAGTGAGGTACTTTTGTGGTTTGGTTGATGACTGTCTTTCATTTCGTCAGTAGATTTGGGTTAACATCACTGGCTGGCTTCAAGCAAGCCTCCTTATAACAATAATTTTGACAACAACTGAAACACAAAACTGGGAGTTTAAAAATTGTTATAATTCTAATAATATAGAGAGCGTTGATTTCTCTTTTTTTTTTTTTTCAGATTCACATTCACAAGTGTGTAGAGATGTCATTTATGTCCTAGACACATTAATTTCTGATTTTTTTCCTTTAACTCTCTTAATTGGAAGAAAGTATGTTACTGCTGATTTATGAACTCTTCAGAAGTGCCAGGGATCATTTTAAATGTACACAGCTGCTCTGCAGTAGTTTAACTTGGCAGATAGTATTAAACCATTGAATTGTGTCATTTATTTGTGTATGCACACAATAAGTTCCTTGTGCAGGTTCTTCAGAAATAGTCTCAATGTTGATTCGGAAATGTGGCCTAAAAATAACCTAGCCCCATGATTTATTGTTTTGGTGCTTGTCTCCAAACAGTACATCTAAAATGAAGAATGGGATACCATGTATACCCCAGATAAGGCAACGGAATGGAAACCATCCGTAAGAGGAGCTGTAGACTGAGGTCTAAAATGGAAAAGTTCCCAGGGTGAGCGAGCAAGACACGTGATGGGAATCGACCTGTGTTGCTGGTATTTGGGAACGCTGCAACTTATTTCATTGCTAGGCAAGGGAGTGTATGATGTTGTGTAATGAGAAAGAGCAGCAGTCGTGACAGCAGTATCACTGGTTGTAATGGAGTATAAATCAGGGCAATTTACTCTGTCATTCCATTCAGGGCATCATAAAAGTAACGCCTGTCATCTGGAAAAAATCTAAACTCAGAGAATAATATAATGCATTTTGCATACGCCCTATTGAATGTATGAAATCCTACAGCACCAGAAAATAAAACACTTAGAAATCAAGTCTTTTTATACTGAGGGGTGACATCTGCAAATACATTCTACAATCAATAATATATGACTTGATTTATGTCTTAAACAATTCCATGAAAAAAAAAAAAGAGTATAGTTTCTATTATAGCTCTAAAAAATAACTTTTTAGGCAATGATACTAATCCCTTTGATCCACAACACTTAATGTATTGGAAAGCAAAATAACTTCCCTTATTTCTCCTTTGGCTGCAAAATGGAACAAAAATAGCCTTATGGGAATTGTAGATTCAGTTACATCCTCAACAAGAGAACCTAACGGGCAGTGTTTAAAGACTGATTGATAGACATCATCTCTTGATGATCATAGCAGAACTTTTTAGGCTGCTGATTGCAAGCACAGACATGCTGGAAAGTAAAATTTATGCCTGTCAAGCTTTCTCCCGTGCTTTGTCTCCTCCTTTCTTGCCTTCCCCTCAAACCAGATTTCAGCAGTTAGACATGCAAGTCAAGAACAATGGCCAAACAGACCTGAGCCAAGGACTAATATCAGACTCATAAGTTTCAAATATTTTTCTTTGGTAAACGGTATAAAAGAGAGAAATTAAAAACTAAATTGAGGGTAAGTTTGCCTTAGTTTTTTCAGGTAAGTTTTGCCTTCTAGAGAAAAACAGTGAAACGTTAGCATATCAGAAGCTTTAGGAGCCATAGAGACTTCAGAAAGTAGGTGTAGCATGATTTATTCTTGATGATTCAATTTTTCCATCCATCACTGTCACAAAATTTCCATGTGGCCTGACCAGGCACAACATGGAGGATGAGTTGCTTTCAGGGGGTCGTGAAATTTCTTTTACCTTTATGAAGGTCTGTGAAGCATGGATTTCTTCTTACGCAGAATCAGTGCTGGCAATAGCTGATGATATAGAAATATCAGTAGGATTTCCCTTTTTTCTCCTTGCCTTCTGAGGTGGAAACTTGGTGCTACCTGTGAGGCAATTGTGGAGCCATTCATCTGCCTTACCCAAGATGACAGTGTAAAGGTGCTCAGACCAATGTGCAAAAACCTTGAGTATTCTGCTTTAAATAAGATGGGCCAGTATGCAGAAAGTAGTGTTATCAATGATCTGAGAGAAGAACCTGTTGGACAGTGTTGTCTTCTTTTCTTACACAACCTCAGCCCTCAATGTGGAAAAATAAGAAGGTCCAGATACTAACATTGGGTACACATGACATGCACTATGGCAACCCGGTTGCATATTTACAAGGTGATGGGCAGTATGCTGGAGAGATCACTTGAGCCATCTTGGGCCACTTTTATATGGGACTTCTTGGTCCTATTCATCATTCCCATTACAGTGGTACCAATCATGAATCTGGTTTACACTGTTTATTCTAACTTCTGCTTCCCCATTTTAGTAACAGTTTTGGATTTTTTTGAGACACACATTGTGTTCTGGAGAGCAGAAGAGGCTTTTGCTTAAGTCAATAGGGAGGGAAATAAATATTGATATAAATAACAGAAGATATAACTGCCTTGGTAGATTTATCTTCTGTTGTTAAATTTTGTACTTTTTAGTTGGACGGTCATACCATAACACATTTTTTTCAGTCTTTTTTTTTTAAGTGAATATATTTTTATGTTGACATTGTCCTGAATTATTTCATTTTAATGTTCAAGTACAGAGGGCATTGTTGGAAGTGTCCTCTGTGCCTCACTTCACGGCTACACAGGCCCAGCACAACAGGCAGAACTATAATCAGCTTACTGAGGCTGCATTTCTTACATTAGCAGATTAAATCTTTATGACTGATACAGAAGATAGTATTTTTTAAGCAAACTTATACTAGGCCAATGGTGCAGATACTCTATGAATGACATCTTCTTCACGAGTAAAAGTCACGTAGTGTACGCTGAGGCACTAGTCAAAAAACAAGTGCCAGAAACCACCTTTAAATCTGAACAGGACTACAGTTTCTGGTTTTGGGATGTCAAGTTTACAGCATTGGCAGTAATGACACCGAGATAACCATGCCCTTATTTAGAACTAAACTTTCCATATTCTAGGAATAAAAAAAAAAGTGGAGTGAATTTGTTATTTCAGTCCTTTAACTGCATTTTATAGTATTTGTGGTAAAAAAAAAAGGAGGAAGAAATCAAAGTGTTCTAGGTAGGTCCTACAGAACCACAGGAGATTTCCATCTGATGCTATTGCGAACTGTGGATAGTTGTATCATATAGACAGGAGTCAATCACAGCGATTTTGTGTCCAAACACCAAGTCACTATTAACAAGTGTTTGGAAGCCACTTGACCCACCCACATGAGGAGAGGGATAGGTGTGAGGAGAGCAACTTAAAATAGTGAATCTGGTTTAAGGATGGGACGCTTATCTGGGATGGTTTAGGACTGCTTCAGATACCGAAGGGTAAACACGCAAGGGCAAGGGGTCTGATTGCACACCCAGGAGGAATGGCATGGACCTTAGTGCATGGAGTGAAATGGGGATCATGTACAGTTCTGCTCCCCCACTTCTGTGTCCTGGTATCTTTGCTTCCCCCTCCAGCCCAGGAGCCGTAGCACAGTTCATACTGTGGACTGGCTTGAGATATGGATGAGGTGTGGCTACACCACAGCCTAAAAGGTGCTGCAAAAGTCAACCCTGCAAGAAAGTTTGGTCTTGATTAACCATTCTTAAGGAAAATTACTTGGAGAAGAGGTAGTGATCTCCCTCCTTTGGTCTTAAAAGGCAAATGTCAGGGTTATCCCCTTTGCCAAAGATCTATTCCACTTTCATAGCAGTGTTAATGCACATTAGCAGGGATAAAAAGGCTTAAAACTTTTTTTTTTGCCATCTCCCTTATGGAGAACCTTATGAAGGCATGTACAAGGTGCAGGATGTAGTGTTACTCTTCTTATATGGCTCTGTTTCTTCAGAGGTATGGTCTGAATAACTTTTGGTGTGTTTGAAATGCAAAGCTAGATTTCACTGCTCTAACTTGCTTCTGACTGTGAATGAGAAAGACTGTTTTGCTGGTACTGAAGAGGAACACGCTTTTGACTGTGATTCCAAAGCCCATCAAATATTTGACTTTGATTTCAACACCTTTCACCAATCTGAATGAATTGGATTAGTTGAGAGAAATGTATGTCTTAACATCCTAAAATATTTTGAAATATCTCTCTCTTTGGCCTTTCAAAGAGAAAAAAAAAATCTTTTGAATGCAAACCAGCACAATAAAATTGTTAATTCTTGTGCAGAAGTGAGGAAAATCAAATATTCATGGCTCGGGAGGGTGCTAATGTTCTAATTTGTGCCAGAGCAGACTTCTGGCAATTTTCATCGGGAAGAATCTGAGGGAACCAGAGGCAAATAGCTAGATCCTGACCTAGAGAGAATTTGGAAAATGCAGTTATTGCTGTAGGGGCACTGTCACGCCCACCCAGAGACGCTGGATGCAGGTCAGTGGAGGCAGGCACTCCAATCTTGCCTGCCAGAAAGATATGTGATCTAGAAAGTGATAGAGAAAACCTGGAGCCCAAGTATAATCTTAGAAAAGGCCATATCCTCAGTTGCAAGGACTAGAAAAAAAAAGCTGTATTTTTTTACAATAAATAGTTGTTGTCTTAATTTTTTTAAGATCAATTTTTTTTTTAAGAAGGAAAGAAAACAGTGCAGTTGTAATCCCTGCTGAGCAGAACCTTATTTCCTTGACCACTAGAAAAACCCTTACCCTCTAAAGGCTGGTTCACCAAGTACTTCTGAGTAAAGAAGTGCAACATTTTTAAGACAAAACATAAAACCAGGCAAACCACCACCTGCGTTCAGCTTTTTTAAATGAGCCTGAAATTCAGATTCAGGTTTACCAAAGATTGACAATTACTGGAGAGAAATTTGTGGTTCAGATTTGAAACCACTTGCCAAAACTGAAATGCATGACAGATATAAATTAAATGTCATTAAAAAAAACACAACCCTGGCACTGCTATTCAAGCAGGAAACTTGAAATGCTGTGGGATTTATTTTTCTAGGACAAATAGCTCTATAACCTCATTTTCACAATTCTTCATTTTCTGTACATAAGAGGACACAAAATTTCTATGGAATTACGGTAACTAGAGATAAACTAAATGACTCCCCTCCGAAAGTCCTCCCGCAGGTGTGTTTGAAAGGTCAGGTTAGAAACTTCTCAGCTTTGCATGGTCTAAATTAGTCCTGAACAAGAATCCTGCATTAATCAAAATGAATGAAAATTTTCCTTTAGCTCGAGTGGTAAGAGATCTGTGGTTTGGGAGCAGAAGGTTGTGATTAGTGCTTGTCAGGCTATATCTAGACCAAATTCTACTCTGTTACACTGGTGTAAATCAGCAATAACTCAGTTAGGTATTGGGATTTACATCACAACACATTGGAGGTTCAAAAAGGATTCACCTCAACAAACACTCTTGGAAATGAACTTTCACCTATCGTTTTAACATCAATATCACTATCACAATTCTTCCGTTAGCTAATTCAGATGCCCATTTGGTAGGCATGCTGGACAAACAAATGTGAGTCCATCCAGGGCACTGGAGGGCAGAGGGATTACTCTAACTCTTAAGTGCCAAGTTTGGACCTTTTAATCCCAGCTCCCAAAGAACAAACTTTGAAAGTCCCACTGTCCCTTCTCCTATCACGGTTCTTTCCACTATGCCTGTAACAGTCCTTTCAGATCTGCTTCCCAGAATGGCTCCTGGGAGACCTTACCGCAACCTTATTCAACACCTAAAGGGGGCTTATAAGAAAGATGGGGAGAAACTTTTTAGGAGGGTCTGCTGTGATAGGACAAGAGGTAATGGTTTTAAAATAGAGGGAGATAGATACAGACCGGACATAAGGAAAAAATTGTTTACAGTGAGGGTGGTGGAACACTGGAACAGGTTGCCCAGAGAGGTGGTGGATGCCCCGTCCCTGGAAACTTTCAAGGCCAGGCTGGCCAGGGCTCTGAGCAACTTGATCTTGTTGGAGACGTCCCTGCTCCTTGCAAGAGCGTTGGACTAGACGGCCTTTAAAGGTCCCTTACAACCGAAACTATTCTATGATTCTATGACTCATACAGTAAGGCTTCAGCAGGAAAACATCAGCTGATGCTTATGACACCAGCTCCAGGCTCCAGCACTGCAGCACCAAAACCATAGAAAACTTGATGGATTGGAGCTTGATCACACAGGTGCCACCGCATGGTCCTGAGGCACAGGTGATGAGTTACAACCTAATGAGTTGGATAGAAGTCAAATGCTGCATTAATAAAATAATTTGGTTTATCAACACTGTTTTAAAGTTAATCAATAACTATTTTAAAAATTAAGGCCCTTTTTAACACCTGGCACTCAGTGATTTTAGATGTATGTGCTTGATCACTGTCAGGACACAGCTGAAAGTGGTGGTCTTGAGCTACATTTTGGGGAAGGAAAGTCTTTGGAGAGCTGCTGTGTTGGGATCAGTGGTACAGTACACACTATGGGAGGCAATATATCTGTACTGGAACACTCATCGCTTCCCCAAAAGCACAAACCTTCAGCCAGGGGGACTTTGTTATAGCTGGCCCCTTGTTATCCCCAGAAATGTTTGCACATACTCAGTTCATTGTAAAGGTCAGAACTCCCCACCGCTTCTCTAACTCTCCTTTTGTTTTCCCCCAGGTACTCCCTGCAGGATGTGTGGGTGGAGAGGTACCTGTGGCAATCTGGCTGCTCCCAGCAGGCAGCGAGATCCAGCAAACACCTCTACAGGGACCGGAGATGAGCTTCCCCAGTGAAGACTGAAAGGACATGATGGCTTGCCGATCTTCAGCTGCAAAGCCATTCCGACGGAGCTGCTGTTGGAGATTAGCAGTATCTAAAATAGAGACAGCGAAAACAGATTTGGACAAATTTTGTTAGCTCGTTTGTTAGTTTATTGTGTCTTGAATACCGTATGTGTGAGCCAGAAAAGTAGAATGTGTTTTGCAGGAAGACATTCATGCAGGACTGACATAATTATTGAACATGGCCTTTAATAACAACAACAAATTGTATACAAGAAAGAAGTTTAATGATTATAACTCCTTTCTTAAATGTTGGTATAAAATATGTTGACTTAGCTATAGACAAATCATACATACATGTAATTTATTAAATTTATATGTATATATAAAAATTAAGACAAACAAAATATAGTTATTCAATGAAAATTGAATGTTCCCTTTTCTATGTTTTTACCCTCATTAGACTCCAAGAACCTGGACATTCCTTTCCTTTTATTTCTGTGAAAGCTTATAAAAATGGAAGTCAGTAATCCAGCAATACTGGATTAAAATTCTTGCCTAGGCAGATTAATTCTTTATTCTTAAAATTAAAAAAAAAAATAGCTGAGATGTAAGAACTGCAAATAGTAGCAGTATTATTCGAGTATTGGCAGCTGCTCTTTTCCCAAGAGCCTTTTGATACTGACTGCTTCTCAGTAGGAGTCCCGTAACCTGCTCATGTGTTTCGTTTTAAGCCTTAGCTTTGCAGCTCTTTTTTTCTCCTGAGTTAGATTGGCAGGGATCGCTAATGTGAGTGAGAGGTGTGGGTCACTTCCTAGGCTGCTCTGGGAGATGTATGTGATGATTACTCGCTGGTGAACAGAATAAAAATGTTAAGAATGGTCTCTTCCTCTATTATCTTATAGTTGCAGGTGTTAGTCTTTTACTGTGGGTGTTTCAGCTGCTACAGAGGAGAAGGGAAGAGTTTTGCAGGTCTGAGAAGTAAATATCTTGTGTCTCCTGCCTAAGTGCTTGGTTGCACACTAGTTGGTTTGGATGTGTTAACCCAGCGTGACATAGTTGTGACTGTGGGGCTTCCTCTGTCTTCTGGGTAGCTGGTTTCCTTCTCCCACAACCCAGTAATCTTTTCTTTTTTTTTTTTATAGATAGTGCTAAACTTTGTGCTACTTTCCACAAAATATTCTCCATCTTCCAGACACGTCAACAACTTTCCTTCCTCCATCCCTCTTACTTCATTGTGGCCAAATGCCTTGCAATAGATTAATAATGGTTTTATTCTTCCTTTGAGTATGTACCTTTATGTTATCTCTTGGAATATTTTTGCTCTGCAGGCTGGCACCAAAACAAAATTTAAAACATTAATGGAACTTCAAAACAAGCCACCTACTCTTGGAAACCTTACTAGTAACTTTGTCTGCTTTATTTTGATCACAATGTATTTTAAGATGTTTATCTTGGAAATGTGAATGGTGGCCAATTCCAGCTTTCATGCCTTTCATTAGTTTACTGCATCTAAAAATGACTGCAGAATCTTGAATCTATTTCTAAGTACAATATTATGGTTCTACATATCTGTTTGGAATGAGGACGGAGGCACGGCTTCCAAGCGAGCTGACTCTTTGGTTTGGCCTTACATTTACATGGGTGGACACGCTGTGTACTCCAACACTCTGGACAGGGTTGCACACCCACTCACCTCAGGTTTGAGTGGAGTGGAGCAGAGCAAGTGGAGGAGTGAGGACACGGCATTCAGCTGGAGCAGCATCGGGCTCAGATCTTCAAGCCAAACTTCCCCATGACACTGGGATGAGCTTGCCTGCTGCATGGTGTGGGGGATTGTCCTGCTGTAACTTTGGGCAGACTCTGGCCCTGAACTCTTTATCTCAGCAGGGCAAAACTCCTGTGCTGCATGTAAGGAAAGATGGAAACTCTCCAGTCACCCCCTGTCCTCTGATGGGTACACTTGGGTGAGCTCAGGTCAGTGCTGGCTTTGGAGTAAGCGCTGACCCAACCTGCCTCAGAAATATGAATAGTAAGAGCGTAAGTCTCTGAGCACGGACATTTTCCTAGCAGCAAATCCCTTCATTAAACCAGCATTTGTGGGAGCCAGCACACATTACTTGTGCCCTTCCAGAAAGGGAGACTAACTCACAGGCTGTGTTTGTACGTGGGGACAGAGCTGGGCATGAACCACCAGATGTGCTGGCTGCTCCATGTGAACGGAGCTCCATTCCTCGGCCAGGAAAAGGTGCTCCTGCCTTGTGGTCTCAAGATGTTCTCCTGGGAGGCTCTGTTTCATTGGCATCCGTGTCCTGAGAGCCAGAAGTTGGATCCTCTCCGTGAGTTTTTATGCTGTTCCCACCGTTACTATGATAATTTTTACATTTTGAATACATTCCAAGAACATTTTGCATCTTCCTTTTTACTGCAGATATGAACAGCTGTTTTAAAAGAAATTGATAAATAGATGAAATCTTGTGTGTTTTCCAAGTATTCGCTTAACTACAATGACTGCATTGGGAAAAAGCAGTTTCTGGACTGAGGCTTGATTTGTAAATAGCCAAATTATGCAAAGACTTGATTTATGATCCAGTGGGTAGTAATTTATTCAGTATCATGGGACCAGGCTGCTAGTCTCATATTCATTATTGATATACATAGTTAAATTAAAATTAGGAGAATTCTCTTCAGGAAATTCCCTGTTCAAACAAATCTGAGGCTTGCTTTACACCACTGATAATTTAGAATTCCCCCCACAAAATGCAATTTTCACCTTGGATTAATTCTTAGCCCTTTGACTTTGGTAGCTGGAACCCCCACCAACCTCCATGAGGACAAAATTTCATCCATGGACATAACTGAACTTGAGAACTTGAGACCACAGGTATAGAAGAAATACATTTCAGTCCTTAATCAGAACTAAGAATTCTTTTCTACTTGTTGCCAAAGAGGTTTTTTCTCCTTTGCTTTGCACAACTAGTCCAGAATGATGTAGTCTTTAAATAAAGAGTCCAGCAGAGGTATTCAAGTCTGGCGTTATTTGTCAAATTAGTCATGATACTTATTTATAAGTAATAACAACTGGAAAACTTCACATAACATGCTAGAAGGAAAATTAGGCAAAATAATTCTTGAGCAACATTCAGATGTCAGGCAGGAAATTCTGCTCACATGGGACCACATCATGTTGCACACCTTTTTGGGGCTCTTTATTGAGAAAGGATTTCTGTTTCCTTTAAAAGCCGTGGGAAGGCTGTAGCAGAGAGGTCAGCAGATGTCTTTACTTGCCAGGAAAGACCTTCTGTCTACTGAGAGCAAACTCAGGTAAGGCTTGGATCCCCAAGCAGGGCACAATCTGAGACTGCCTGAACAGAGTGAATTTGGTGTAGTGGTGTATCACCGCTGGAAGTGGACCTCCTGAGCCCCACACAGCCTGATGCACCTCAATGGCACCTCTGACACGTCCTGCAGCTGTGTCGGTGAGAAAAATGTCCATGGCATGAGTTCACCTGCTTGCCTACAATCATTGCCAGGAAATTTTGCTCAGAGCCAACAGCAGGGTTTTGATACCTGCAGCACAGGACAGGGGATGAGAAGGGTGAAATATACCAGCACACCCATGCATGTGTGTCGGGTGAGAGCAGAAAGGGTGCTGCAGGTGCCACTGCTGGAAGGTCGTGCTGGCTCTGGAAGCAAAAGTCACAATGGTGCTAAGCTAAGCGCATGTCTCTGGGGGTGGATGGGGTACTTGCACTGGGACTGGCAAGTGTGGCTCCACAGGGTTGCTGCCTACCCAGGCCAGCAGAAAGGCAGGTTGTGACTCTTGCAGCTGCGCTGCCTCTCCAGAACTCAAAGCCTACAGAGATGTCTGTCACCTTGGCAGCACATGAAAATACACGCCAAAAGGATTATTTTTGTTTATTTCCTTTTTGTTTAGATAGCAGCCCAGGGTTGGTTTTCCTGCTTTAAGCACTGGTGCTCAGACTACCATAGGGCTTGGCTTGTGCTGGGGTACAGAAGGGCAGGGAGGAGGGAGCTGTCCCAACCGATGTGGCTGATGTGTGCACAAATGCCCATCCTACCTGTGGGCAAACAGCTCAAGCCAGAGCGATGTGCGACAGTCAGGCATGTCAAATGCACCGGGGGGGGTGAACTGGGAGGGGGATGGGAAAGCACATTTGATCTTAATTTTGCAGTCCAGCTGAGGGTTGAGGAAGTTTGGGAAATTATTCTTTCCCCCTGTGACAGTGTATGTGGATTCATTTTATATTAGGCACCTGACTGAGAAAGAGGGATGCCTCCATTTCCCCTTGATTACCACCAGACTGCTGATGTCAGCACACTCTTGTCAATCTTGGGAAGGAGTTTTGTGCCCCTACCTGCAGAACAGCCAAATTTCAACTGAGAATTAAGTGGGACTGTCCCTTTAGCCTGGTGTTTTGAGTATCCTTGTAAGAGGGTTGACCCTCTCAGGCTGCAAGTGGACCAGGTACTGCATCGCCCAGTTCCAGACCAAGTGCTCTGATGAGGACATTAGGAAAAAAACAAGCCACTGCAACAACTCCTGGCAGTTTCTGAGCTGAATTCACTGCTGTCAGTAGATGATAAGCATGCTTAGGGTAAACTTAAGGAGCCAGGACCTTCCAGACACTAACATCTCAGCTTAGCCAAGGAAGGATATTATCAGCACAACCTTCTGTACCTTTGTTAAGACTGTGGTTCGGTTATAGACATCTATAATATAAATTTCTAAATCCGACTTACCCTTTAGAGTCCCTTTAGAGCAATTGGAAAGAAATAAGCAATTTTAAGGAGTGATTAATTTCACCCTAATGCAGCCAAACAAAATGGATCACATGGATTTGCACCCAAAGAGGTTTAGAAGCACCCTTAATTGATTACCTTATTCTATATATGATTTTTTCCTGGATCACTGCGCTGAACAGAAATGCTTATGATAACTCTGAGGGACATGGAGTCCTGGGGGAATTTAGGCCTGAAATGGTTGCTCAAACTGAACAGGAATGCTTTAGCTGAAGATTTTTTCCAATGTTTGCTAGCAAAGCTCCCCATGAATATCTGTGATTGTTTATAAAGCAATGTGATTATTCAGTGCAAGGCTGGATATAGACTGAAAATGTCAGACTGAATGCCTATCAACAGTAAGACAGCTAGATAGTCCAAAGGCACTTTTCCCTAGTCTTCTTGTTTCAAACATAGACTTCTTAGGGCCCTTTTCCATTGATGTGTGCAGTGAATTGCACACCTGCTCTGCCTATGCTTGGAGCTGCTGGATAAGGGTCGGTTCTGGAAGCCATTTAACACTACAGCAAATTCACATTCCTCAAGCCTCTTTAGATCTCTGCTGCGGTGCCTAGAAAACCAGTCCTTTGATCAGACTTAGGTGCTAACCTTTAACTATTTCCTCCTTCCTTTCCTCCCTCCCTTTCCTTTCTTCCTCCTTCCCTCTTTCCTCCTTTCCCACATTCCTCCCTTCTCCTCTCCCCCATCCCTTTCTCCTCCTCTTCCCACCTGCCTTCTTCTATGTAACCCAAATAATTTAAAACAATATGTTGATTTTTTTCATTACAAATAAATAAAGAATGGTTCTTATTCTTCCCCCTGTACTTCTATGTCGTTCCCCCCAGTATCTATGTCGTTCCCCCCAGTATCTATGTCGTTCATCCCTTCTGCATGACTTCTGGTTTTCTTTAAGGCAAGTAGGACAAAAAATGTCTATGTTATGTGCTTATAGAGCACCCACTGCAACCATCTTTATAGGCACTTTTTAGTAAAATGAAACAAGTTTTTGTACAGTAATTAGTGAAGCTACCTTAGAATAATAATTTATTAAGCAGAGGAGCATGTAAATATTCTCACTTCTAAACATTGGTACCATTAAAGAAAAAAGAGAAAGTACATACCTATACCCCAGGAGGATATTCAGGTGATCAATACACTAGTAGGGATTAAACACAAATAATGTGCAGAAACAAATAGAGACAAAGCAAAAAAAAACCTCAGTTGTTTGATTGAATCACATACAGTAATGATGTGCTATTTTTCTTATTTGATGAAATCCATATTGAACTCCTATTTCTTCTACATTTCCTAGGAGCTAAATAAATGACTTTATGAGGGATCTCAGCTCCTTTCACATTGTCCTCGAAACTCTAAAAATATTGGGCATAACAGCTTTGCTCAGTTTATGTTGAAGCACTGTACTGAGCCTCTGAAGCCGGAGATGATCTCCCTGCCTCACCGTCAGCCCAGTGCATGACCACTTCACTCTGTCTGTGCTGCATTTTCCCCATCTGTGGCATGGGAACAACAAAATTGCCTGCTTTCTATAAAAATATTTTTTAAAAATACATTTTTTAAAGGTGGCAAAAACCACTATGAAAACATTATGCTTTTTTTTTTTAGTTTAAGAAAAAAAGAACAATCTTTCCAATTATAACAGCTAATAGAAGAAAATTATTTCTAGGAGCAAAACACATCTTAGTGAGACTGAGGAGTCAACATTTATAGCTTTTTTGAAAGCTATAAGTTTGCATGTGGATGGTGCTTGAACTTTGCCTTTTCACTTAACAAAACACTTTAGCATCATTCAGTAATTCAGGAAGTGAATCAAGTACAAAGGTGTCAGAGAGAAAATTTCATAGAGGAAGTGACACTAAGGTCATTACCTGTACTAAAAATAACCATGTCAAATTCTAGAACCCAAGTTTTTTTTTCCTATGGAGAAGATAATGTACAAGGACTGATTTCTTAGTCATAAAGTTTTTGGGGGGGTGTGTTTTTGTTTTAGTTTCCTTCCAGAAATTTGCACATACTTGGTGAAAATGAAAATTGAGCCTTAATTTCCAGCTTGAATTTCCAGCTACAGTCAAGAGGGGTATAGAGATTTGTTCTTGTAGCTCCATTTTGCAGCCTGATCTACAGTCCAACCCACAGCTACAAATGAGAGGTTTCACCCTTTCTGAAAATACACCCAAGGACAACTAACATGACAACAGTTAGCAGATATGGCTCTTCATCTTCAAAGCACTTATCAAATCTCCACTGCTAGTCCACTTAGATTTGTGACGTCTTTTTCTGTACACAAAATTGTTCCTCTCAGTTTATTTATGTCACAAACTGGCCTCTACAACCTGAGTTTGTGCTGTTAGAAAATATAAAGCATCCAGATTGTATCAGCAAATCTGGACTTTACTCTGTATCTTAGGATGATTTTACTTATTCAAATGAACCCTGTGCAAGGCTCACCTGAATTTAAATCTGAGTAAATGTAGGGAGTGAAAGTGTTGCTTTTTAAATCGCCACAAATTAGTTGTTCATTGAGGTGTAGGTAGAGCTTTCTAACCTCTGTTGACTGGAGACTGCATCGAGAGCTTAAAGGACATAGAATGTAGAATCATAGAATCATTAGGGTTGGAAGGGACATTTAAAGGTCATCTAGTCCAACTCCCCTGCAAGGAGCAGGGACATCTCCTCCAACTAGATCAGGTTGCTCAGAGCCTCATCCAACCTGGCCTTGAATGTTTCCAGGGATGAGACATCAACCATCTCTCTGGGCAACATGTTCCAGTGTTCCATCACTGTCAGTGTAAAAATTTTTTTCCTAATATCTAATCTAAATCTATCTCTCTATTTTGAAACCATTACCCCTTGTCCTATCACAACAGGCCCTACTGAAGAGTTTCTCCCCGTCTTTCCTGCAAGCCCCCTTGAGGTACTAGAAGGCCATTATAAGGTCTCCTCAGAGCCTCCTCTTCTCCAAGGCTGAACAGCCCCAACTCTCTCAGCCTGTCCTCAAAGGCGAGGTGTTCCAGCCCCTACATAAGCAATTGTAATCTTGCTTAGTATTTATACTGAGCACGTCTACCCGGCTCCCACCTGCCCCAGCACTGAGGACCGCCCGTGTTCTGGCCATTGGCCCTCACCAAGCAAAGTGAGCCCGCTCCAACTGGAAGCTGGTGGGGTGGAGTACCTTGGAAACTGCTTAAAAAGAAAATGATTCTTTAATGGCAAAAGTGTGATTTTTCCAAGTAATTTGACCCGAGTGGAAACAAAGCTTGTCAGAGACTGTATTACGTGAAAATGTTTGCAGAATGATGTCAGTGTGTTAGCACTGTTAGTAGACAGTTGGGGCTTTATTCACAAAAAAAAGGCACATTCTCACTGTATGTAGTGGATTCATAAATGAGTCTTTCTGTGTGCAAGCGAGCTTCATGAAAATACAGTCCTTCCATTTTGACGAAAAACACACTTTTTGCATAGATGGATGTTCTGGTTTTGTTTAGTGAGGGGGGCCTAAGGTGGCAGCTTCTGTAGGAAACTGCTAGAAGTCGCTCCCCTTTGTTCAGTGGACTCGGCCGGGCCCAGGGCGGACCCCCTGCTGGCCAAGGCCGAACCAATTGGTAGCAGAATGTCCCGTGATAACGCCTCTATGATAACATATTTAAGAAGGGGAAAACAGGAAGAAAAAAAGGGACAGAAGATGTAAAGCAGCTGAGCAGGGGCAGAGAGGGGGAGGCGTGAGCTTTGTGGGCCTTGCAGGCCTCACCCTCTGGCCCCCCACTGGGAGGCCGACTGGGCCAGACTCGGCCCAGCCCGGCTGCAAGAAGTGGAGAGGAGATGAGATGTGAATGAGATGTAAAAAGATCCTGAGAGGTGTCTGCCAGCCTGTTGTGAAGAATTTTTCTTGTGAGAGGAATGGCTGCAGACGCCAAGGTCAGTGAAGAAGGAAGGGGAGGAGTAATTTGGCTCCTGGCCAAGACTCCCCTGCAGCCTGTGGTGATGACCATGGTGGAGTAGGTTGTCCCCCTGCAGCCCATGGAGGTCCATGGAGGAGCAGAGATCCACCTGCAGCCCATGGAGGACCCTCCATTGAGGCACACAGATGCCTGAAGGAGGCTGTGGCACGTGGAGGGCCTGTGCTGGGGGAGCCATTCTGGAGGGACTGCACCCCATGAAAGAAATGACCCACACTGGAGCAGTTTCACGAAGGGCTATGGCCCGTGGGAGGGACCCCACAAAGGAGCAGAGGAGAAATGTGAGGAGTTCTTCCCCCGAAGATGAAACAGCGGTGTGAAACAACGTGTGATGAACTGACCGCAACCCCCATTCTCTCTTCCTCCCTGTGCCGCTCCAGGGTGGAAGGTGGTAGAGATAATGTTAAGCCTGGGAAGAGGGAGGGGTGGGTGGAGGTTATCTTGTTCTCTGTCTCATGATCCTGCTATTTTTAGTAATAAATGAATAGTTTTCCCCAAGTCGAGTCTGTTTTGCCCGTAACGGTGATTTTAAGGATTTCTGCCCATCTTTATCTAAAACCTCGAGCCGTTTTTCTTATATTATCTCTCCCTGTTCTCTTGGAGGGTGGGGGGAGTGAGAGAGAAATTGCGTAGTCTGGTCCCAATCAGGGCTGAACTACGACAATGGACCAAACAAGTTGTGACTCTCTGAATGCAGGTTATCAAACGGCCTTTAAAGGTTTGGATGTGGATGTGAGTTCCTCTAAGAAAAGGGTAGGGAAAAGGGACTGTGGCACAGGCTCAAAGGGGCTTCCCAAGCATCAGGTGTAGCCCCCTACTCTCGCCATGGTTGCTCAGGTCAAAGATCCACCTACCTCTGCCTCCTCTCTCCCTGGCGCTTGTTTAGGGAAATGTGTAAGAAGCAAGGAATGTATGAAGTGATCCTTTCCCAGATATACTGCCGTGGCTCTGACAGTCTCCACAGTAACCACATCACACAATCTGCTCCGTAAGACAATTGGAAAAAGATGGTTTGTTTGGGTGTTAACAGACCTTCCAGCTCAGTGACGTTTTCTGCTGGAGATGATAAACTCGAAGACAGTGTGGACAAGCAGCGCACGCGGGATGAGGGAATTGGAGGAATGTTTTGCAGAGCATGGGAAGCCTGGAGTCAATCTCGAGCTTAGAGGCAGGCAGCCAGTTCTCAATAGTATTTGGGGGATGCTCAGTCACCCGTTTCCATGTGGGTGGGAGTCTACGAGTGCTAATGAAATTATTGGATTCACAGTGCCAGGCAAGGAGAGGCAGAGGCTGCTTGGTCAGCTACTGTCTGGGTCACCTTTTTCAGTGGTCCTGCTGTTCTTTGCCTCAAAACCCGCAGTAAGGAGCCCATGGAGGAATTCATCCAGGAAAGTCTTCAGTAAAGCCTTCTAATTTTCTGTAGCTGACCCTTGCTGCTCTCTTTGGGAGCAAGGAATGAATATTGCCTGTATCATTTACAGCTTGCTGCCATCAGTTTCTGTGGAATAAAATAATCCCCTTTCCCCTCTGCTCCAGCTTTTCTGAAGACAAATGATATATAACCTGCAGGTGGTCTGTGGGATGGTCCCTTGCTGGTGATTTCATTTTCATTGTGGTGCAATATATTGCTGTTGTTATTTGCACATCTTCAGTAGTAATATGCTAGGGAAATACAGATACTTTTATTAGAATAGGCTGAAGCATCTTAGCATTTGGGAATGATTTGACTTTACAGTACTTGCTGTGCCACAGGTTCAGTGAACACTTGTGCAAGCACATCCGTAACAGAGGATAAAATGTGCTTCTCCAACATCATTTCCTATGCCCTCCCGCACGGGTTCTTACCCTGCGCTGTTAACTAGTGTGTGAAGCCTAGCGTAGTAGTGCATTAAGTGATGTGACCAACATCTGTCATGTGTTGTGCTCTGAAGGAAAGTGTGTGCAGCAGATTTAAATCCCTCCTTAGGCCTAATGCACATGTATTTCATTTAAGAGTCTGACAAAAAAAAAAAAGGAAATAAATCAACATGGTCTTACCCTCACTGTTTAATTAGTTCTTATTGTATTCATAGCCCATTTTCACTTCATTATTCATAACTGTCAGCTCACTTTTTTTTCCTTGTTTAATTAAAATTATTTAAGAGAAATCAGAGCTAAGGAGGGTGCCTGACTTCCAGGCCTGGGGACCAAATTCTTTCTCTTTGCATAGGTCAAGTACAGTATAGGCAGCTGCAATGAAAGCTGATCTCTGCTAATCTGCCACAAGCCATGATTAAGGGAAAAGACAAGGTAAAACTGTCTCCTCGTTAATTTCTCCAGCCCAATTTCTTCCTTCCTCAGTCTGACTTGTGCCTGTTGATACCTGACTTCAGTGCACCAAGAGTAGAGAGGTGAGCCATGGCCCTCCAGCTATCTGCTCTCCTCAGATATTCCTGAAAGACAGTACAAAAAAGTCCAAAGTCCAACAGAGATCTTCACAGCAAGCTTATGGCAGAAATCATGAGCCAACAGGCTTCCGACAAAAGCCAAATCCCTGTGTTTGTGTATCTGTGCTTGTTGACGTGTGGCACAGCAGTTCTAAAGACTGGAAGTCTTCTCCCCTGGAAAGAGGACCCTGAAGATGGCAGTGAGGATTGCTTGCTAGCCCCAGGAGCTAGCTCTGCTTCACTTGTTTGCTTTGGTTGTCAGACATTTTGGCAGACCACATCAACAACACCCAAATGAGACTTCTGCCTGTTTCATTAAAAGCAGCCGGTGCTCATGCCATGTCGTGGGAAGCCTATGCCTCAGAGCCCAGGTGGCAACAGATATGAGGACCAAAAGGGGGAACCAGTGACAGGGCCTTGGGGACAACGATGGCGGCTCTTTGGGTTGGGGCAGCTTGCTCGCCTTTCGTTCACACTCAGGCACCGGAAAGTGTTTCCAGACAGGAGTGCGAAGTGCTTTCGGGCGTCTGTAACGAGAAGAGAAGCCGTGATCACAGACAGCCAGGGACAGAAACACCAACCTAGGTCCTCGGAGTGCCCTCTAGAGAAGTGGGCCCCAAAAAGTGTCCTCCTCTTTTTTGTGTTCTCCATCTCGGTAGAGGAGAAACAGCAACGGGGTTTGCTGGAGCGTGGTTAAGGGCAAGAAAAGGGCAAGGCTGTGTGCAGGTGCTGGGAGCGACAGAAAACCAAGTGTAAAAACCCATGTGTGAAAAGTACAACCATTGCGTCACACATAGCACGCTTGGTCCTTGCAGGAAGCAGCTCTCGCCAGTTTGCTGCTCATTTCAAGGTACGGTTGACTGACCAGCAAAATTGCCTATGCTGGACCACGTTTCTCTGTGGTATTGCAGCCGCCGAGGAAAGCATTTAATCTCAACATCTGGTGGAAACCATCCTTAGTGAGGAATCTTTAGCTGTTTTTGTTTTCTCCTCCCTAAAATCCAAATATGCCTGTTCAGGTAATGCTGTCAAAGTTTTTATTGAGTTATAAGGGCTACAGGGTTTTATTGACAGAGGAAGAGCTTGGAGGATTTGAGGGTAACCAGGATTTTAAATTTGGTTTTGATTTTGAGTGCCCCGATGCTAACAAGACTCTAGAGTCAGCACATTTCTTTGACCTTAAAAATCAATGAAACTGTGATCACTGTAAAAAACTGAACTGGGGCATTACTCTGCTTGTGTATTTTACAGTGAACACTTGGTTTTGTGCCTTCTGCGCCGGCATAATTGGGCCACTGTTCAGGTGCATATTGCTCTTCAGGAAGGACACATAAGCATGTGTTTAAGACCTATGAAATCACCAGCCTTTTTTGCCTTTCCTAAATCAACAGGACTTAAGCATGTGCTTAAAGTGCTTTTTCCGAACTGGGGCCTTAAAGAGCTGAGTTAGCTTATCCACCTTCCTCTTTAAAAGATGGATGTGGAAAATTTCCCAGATTATACATCTGCTCTTCCAATTTACATCGCAGAGGGTAAGGCTGAGTACAGAGGGAGCAGAAAAGGGGAAAGAAAAGTAAAAACAATCCTGAGTTGGCAACTTGGCAAAAAGAAACCGAAACAGCTGCCTGCCAGATTTGGAGGGCCGCGCGCTGTACGCACCACGGCGGGGCCATCTGCACTCCAGGCTTACACCAGGTGCTGTGTTTAGAATAGCAGGAGAGCCTGTCAAGAGAACGCAAACCGGCTTACGGTCAAAGGGTGACTTATTTTGCAGTCTTCTCTTGCCATTTCGTCTCCATCTGACACGTTCCTTGCTTCTTTCCTGCAAACTGTTGCAGTGGTACCAGTTGAGGAGAGGAACGACAGGTTTTGGGAGGCTTCTGCCTTGGGTCAACTTTTTCTCTCCAGCACTGTGGGTTACCAGGGCATGGAAACACAAAGGGAGCCCCTGCCATTTGAAGATGTGACATTTGGAGCGACAAAAAGGGATTATTCTGCTACAAACCCAGCCTTTTTGGAGGAGTGACACTTCCTGGGTTGGTAGTGCAGTTCAGGTGCAAGGTGACCAGGCAGCGCCGTGCCGGCGATTGCCCTTGTGCTGCCACAGCCTGCGCATTGGCCCTCCCTGCACCGCAGGTTTGCACCAGTTGCACCTGTGCTACCTCTTCGGGCGAGGTGAGCCGCTCTCCCTGCGTTGGTGGGGAAGATATGTTTGCTCCATGGGTCACACCACCGTGTGGGTCACCAGCGAGGGTGGCTCAAGCCTCTGGTGAGTAAGACACTACAGACACAATCTTTGATCCTCCAGCTTTGGCTCTGGTGTGCTTCTCATCCCAGATGGTTCCAATGAAAGCTTTGTTTACTTTCACTGCATTTCCATCCCCATTCCTGAAAGTTTTCTTTCATTGCCATGAGGATTTCGCTACTTTTTCACTGAGGCTGCGATAAAACAAAACAGAGTCCAATACCAATTAAACTGTAGTCAGCCTGAGCTCATTGCAGGCCTGGCTGGGTGAAATTTTGTGCCCCACGATATGTGCAGGGCTGACATTCTGACAAGTCCTCTGCCCTAAAACCTCGGGAATTTATGAGCCTTATCTTGGCCACTAGACCATCCTTCTCTTCCTTTACTTGTTCTTTACTTCCTCTCTTATAGTTTTAAAACTTTATCTGGACCTAGACTGTTCTTTACATCACACACTCTCTCTTTGATTTCAAAGATGGAAGGGAAGTTATTTAAAAATAGGCTCCATCATAGACAGCGTTCTGGTAATTAGGCACGGAGCTAGGCCTCATAAGTACATCTGTGGCTCTGAGGGAGATCAGCATGGTTTAACTTTTGAGGAAGAGAAGAAAATCAAGCTGTTTCTCCAATCGATTGGTGAGAGCCAGAGATCCTTTTGTATTACCTTCTTTGTGTTGTTGTGTAGCTTTGGCTTCTTTATTCAGCTTCCCATTTGCTTTGACAATGCAGTAGGTAAAAAATGAACTCCAGGTAAGAGCCCCCAGTGCTGATGGGGCTGCGTGGACAGCTGGCATGCTGTGGCTGCAACATACAGTTCCCAAAGAGTGACCAGAGAATTGCTCTGAAGGCACTTGTCTGTTTGGAGCTGGGATGAAACTGCCAAACTGGTCTCTTATTGCTCTTTTTTAAATCAAACTGACAATGCTCTGCAACTGACTTTCTTCTCAATGAGGTCTAAATCTCTGAAATCAACAGATGTGTTTCTCCCTTCTTTGCACCTGCAGTAGCAATGGGCTGCAGAGGAGTCAGCAGTTTCAGATGACAGCACTTTACACATAGCAGGGGTCACCTGGGAGGGTACTACTTGGGGACAAGCTTTGCCACTCATCTACAGAGTGATGCCTGTGCCAACCTCATGAAGTTCAACCAGGCCAAGTGCAAGGTCCTGCACCTGGGTCGTGGCAATCCCAGGCACAAATACGGGCTGGGCAGAGAATGGATTGAGAGCAGCCCTGAGGAGAGGGACTTGGGAGTGATGGTGGATGAGAAGCTCAACATGAGCCAGCAATGTGCACTTGCAGCCCAGAAGGCCAACCGCATCCTGGGCTGCATCAAGAGTAGCGTTGCCAGCAGGTGGAGGGAGGGGATTCTGCCCCTCTACTCTGCCCTGGTGAGACCCCACCTGGAGTACTGTGTCCAGTTCTGGAGTCCCCAACATAAGAAGGACATGGACCAGTTGGAGAGGGTCCAGAGGAGGGCCACGAAGATGATCAGAGGGCTGTAGCACCTCTCCTATGAGGACAGGCTGAGAGGGTTGGGGCTGTTCAGCCTGGAGAAAAGGAGGCTCCGAGGAGACCTGACAGCGGTCTTCCAGTACCTCAAGGGGGCCTACAAGAAAGATGGAGAGAGGCTGTTCAGTAGGGCCTGTTGTGATAGGACAAGGGGTAAAGGTTTTAAAATAGAGAGAGGTAGATTTAG
Organism: Tetrax tetrax; assembly: GCA_009806455.1. Taxonomy (NCBI): domain Eukaryota; kingdom Metazoa; phylum Chordata; class Aves; order Otidiformes; family Otididae; genus Tetrax; species Tetrax tetrax. Next base: position 59,222 of record WHYT01000140.1, read on the forward strand.
ATTGGATATTAGGAAAAAATATTCTACATTGCGAGTTGTAGAACACAGAAACAGATTGCCCAGAGAGGTGGTGGATGCCCCATCCCTGGAAACATTCAAGGCCAGGCTGGATGAGGCTCTGAGCAACCTGATCTAGTGGGGGATGTCTCTGCTCCTTGCAGGGGGGTTGGACTAGATGACCTTTGAAGGTCCCTTCCAACTCTAACCATTCTATGATTCTATGATTTTATGAATCAGCTCATCTCCTGCTCCTCCATTTCCCATCTGCAACATAAACATCAAGTGCTTTGCAATCAAAGATTGAAAAGCTTCATAAAGGGGACATAGATTATTATTAGTTTGCACATGGCACAAGCAATGAAGAATCAGTCCCATGGAAAACGGCAGAGGTGAGAGGAACGTACGGCTATCTGTAGGTCATCAGCAATCCCCAGAGCCCCTTGTCCTCCCAAAGCTCATAAACAGCAACATGAACATTTTAAAGTAACTTTTTTTAAAAACTAAAAAGCTACTTTAATTAAATGAACATATCTTTTCTCTTAGTTCATAACCTTGGATTCTAATAGTTATGTTGGGAATTCAGAAGCACTGTGAATAATTAAAAAAAAAAAAGTTGTTTTTAGAGTTGGCAATTTTTCAGGCTTCATATATTAGACCAGTTTTTCCTTTTGTTAAAAGCAAGCTGAAAAGCTTTTGTAATAAGATATTAAAAGTCGTGTAGCATCCTGGATCATTAATAGAACTGCTTCAATGTAGACTTTAAAACTTTAAAAGGGCAGTGCAAATCTATATATAAAATAGATTCTTTTAACTGCCCCTTTTTTCTTTGACAGAACAGGATTTTACAAAAATAAAAGTGTTGTGTGCCAAAGTGGGACTTCCATTCTGAGTAATAAATAGAACAAATAATCTTACTTTTTCATTATTTAATCTCCTGCCATTGCTGGTGAAAATGAGATGAGAGCCTGAGCTTGCGGTTTGGGATCAATCTGATATGACACAGTGGCTTGCAGCAAGCAAGGGAAACCAGAGTGGTTATGCAGGGCTGTGGGGCAGTGGCCACGGGTTTGTAGACCCAGGTCCTGGCAGTGGTGATCTCTTAGGGCTGCAGCAGCATCACATGGCCAGGCTGCCCTCCACTTTCTCACCACCCGATAGCTCCTTTTCTACCAAGTCTAGAAGATTTGCCACTGCCAGCTCCTTAAAAATAATGATGGAAAGAACGTATTTGTTTCTCTGTCTCCCACTGGGGCGATACGGTAGCACTTTCTGTCCTTCAGGATCACTGATCAACATGAGACACAGACCCGTTGTTGCAGGCAGGAAGACAGAGGACTGTCATCTGCCCTGGAATTCCTATTTTTGGAGAGTTTTAAGTTGTCAAACTGCAGCATTTGCTGTAAAGACCTGTGAAGTATGTGTGGAAATTGAATACAACATTCCTATGTGCTTCCTTAGCCCTTCGGGCTTCCAGTCTTCGCAATATACAGACAGGAATATTAAATTAATAATGTTGAAAATACTGTTGATACTTTACTGTTGCTATTTCTCAGATTACTTGTAAAAGTAAGAAGCTTGTCAAAGTAGGTCTTATTTCCAGGTTAATTTTGGCTAGGCACTCTTCTCTTGCATTTGGGATGCTCCCTACTATGCATGGAAATTGAGGTGACTTATTTCTCATTGTTTTAATGCTTTCTTGACATGGGAAAATTTTCAAATTATGCAGCCCAATTTTAATGGCTTGTTTAATACCTACTGCTAAGATGGCCAGAGATCTCTGGCTACAGACTCCAGAAAGTTAAAATCAGTGTTGGACTATGTGATGAGTCTTGTTTCCCAGGCTATTGGTCCACCAAGGCATCTTCCCCATCTGATATCTCCTCTCCTTCGTCAAGAGAGGCTTACATGAAGCATGGTGCCTGGGATCTCTTTGAAACTTAAAGATCAGCTTCATGGGAGTTCTTGCCTCTCTGCTGCTGGAAATCTGCTGATCAGGGCTCAAAACTCTTTGGTCATCTTCAGTGGTCAAAGCTCTTCAGTCATTGCCCATCTCACCAACACTGTAGCAGCTCAGTTTAATAGACCATTGACACTGCCTAGACAGAAATACATCTGTGTTATGTGTTTGCCGAACGGCTCTGAAGGAACTCATTTATACAAGTCATCATGTTGGTAAATGGTAGCTAGTTCATGAACAACAACAAAAAGAAGTTGGATCTATAAGTCACTACAAATTATTTACTGTGTCCAGATTCATTTGCAACAATGGGCTCGGGTGCAAGAAAATCTTGAACTTTGGCCAGAAATCCCTTTTTTTGTTGTTAGCAGTTACATCTGCTGCTTCTTTCTTCTAGCGCTACGCAGATCTCTTTAATCCCTAGAATGTGTTCCTAATTTGATTGTATTTACATATATGTCTATAGCCTCACTGAAAATACCAGCCCTACTCTTCATCATGTTTCCATGCTGAGTTAAGGGTTGGTTTGGATAATGTCACTTTTCTTATGCCTGGAAAATTTGGCTTCCTGTGAGCTTTTGGAGTTTGACTTCTCCTTTTTTCTTGCTTTTTTTTTTCTTTGTAGTTCTCTTTTCCATCTACTAAGGGAACCAAGGATGTGTACTGCATACCCTCTGGCCTGCCATGTTTCATTTAGATGAAGGCTCAGTATGAAAAATATACATGAGAATTTGCATTGCGTTTGAAGTGGGTGCAAGCCATGCTCCGTGGCTGAGAGTCCTGCAGGAACCATCATGGAGATGCAGGAAGTGGCAATGAGTCATGTCTGAAGCAAATCCAATTGAACCAAACAAAATAAAACCAAAAGAAATTGAAAACTGTCCTATTTGAGTTAATAGATTTTAGTGCTTGACTCCTGTAATCAGAGCTAATGTTGCCTCGTGCAGACTCCCGGCCAACGCAATCCCTAATATAAGTATTGCTGGTTGCAAGCTTGCGCTCAAGAAACGTGATGATTCACTGTCCCCCAAGGATAGCCTGTGCCTCATTAAGAGATAAAATCCAGAAGCCTAGCACTCATGTTAAATACTAAGCTGTGCGCTGATATCTGACACGGTCAGAACAACAAAACATCTCCCACGGGTCTCAGGGCCGGCAGCCCTCATGCGTGCTAGCAGCCCTTGAAAGGCAGAGATGCCCATGCCGTGCCATTGCCCACCTCCTCCTGGCTCTTACGTGGAAAAGAAGACAACATCAGCTCCAAGGGTATGCAGCAGTGGCACAGATGGCTTGTCCGAATCCAGCCCCAGCACGAGAAGTTTGGATTGAGAAGAAGCTGGTTCCCGCAGTGCCCTGGCTCAACCCCCCAGGGGATTGTTCCTGGTTTCTCAGCTAAGGAAGAGCAATGAAGGTGCTGTTGTGTCCCACACTAACCTTCATGTTATAGCAGGGCTTTTTCCACATCATGAGCTGCACACCCGTACCCCTGAGAGTGGGTTTTCTAAGGGTCCAAAGCCTCCATAGAGGCCAGTGCCAACAACTTTTTAGAAGTCAAACTTAGAATCATGACAATCACAAGAGCAGAATGATTGTTAATATGGATTTTTTCCTGTTGGTACAGAAAATGCAGAATATTTTTCTCCTTACATTCTTAAAATTGCACACTTAAAATAAATCTGTTTCCAGAAAAGATACCCCACTCATCACTCCAGGCAACTATTGACTGATCACAACTGGTAGTGAAAAAAAACACCAAGCCAGTTCTGTGAAAATCTATTAGCCCGAGGTTCATGGAGTAGATATATGTAACTTTATCCAACTGATGGGATTCTTCCATGTTTTACCACTGAGCTTATGAGGGAAAACTAGATTAATTTTTAAAAGATACGATCAACATTCTTCACATTAAGAATCGATATATTACACTGCATCTCATTCCCTTGAAGTTTAAGGAGGAACTCAGTTTTCCCAACTCTCTGTTGCCTGCCTCTCTGGTTGAACAGATCTGTTGCATTAATTTACCAAGAACATCCACTTGCTTTAGTTGAAATAACACTTATAAAGTAATAAATGTTTAGTTTAAGAGGAAGTTAATGAGCAAAGTTTATTACTTACTGGAAAATCATTGAAATTGAAAGCCACGTATATTTACATAAAGTACATGGCATCTGAAATAAATCCAAATAATTTTGTTATTAATTTCCTGTGTTGTTTACATGTGTTAGAGCTATGTTTATTCCAGAAGAATCACTCACCAGGAGCGATAGAAATCAAAGTGCAAACTGGTTTATTTTTCTCAGTAAGTTATTAATAAGAGCATCAGTTTTTAGTGTTAGATAGATGATACGCAACAGACATTTTTCTTCAAATATGTACACAATAAGTGAGAAAATAAAGCAAAGGACTGTGCAGCCAAGTGACTTTTTTCTTAAACAAAATGAAATAAAAATTAATACCATTTTTGCAGTCTTGTCATTTTTTTCTATTAATTCCAAAATATGTTGAATAAGTTGCAACAAATTTTACAGTGCAATATTTAGTGTGTATTTCAATAACCAAATACTTATACACTGCAGCGCTAATCGAGATCATAAAAACATCAAGGGTTTCATTACATTTTCTCACAAACTTATGAATTAAAAAAATAAATATAAAGTTGCCTTAACAAATCAAAGATGGTAGAGTTTATAAAATCTCCTTCTAAAGCTGAAAGGGAACACGTATCACATTTTTATGGTAAGTTACTATATGTTAAAGTAATTTCTCATTTTTCACATTTGGTATGAAAATTATCCTGCATGTTTCTTAACCTCAGACCATCTCCTCTTAGTTTTGGCATGCCTGTAGAAAGCAGCTGGTGTTTTCTGAAGCAGCTATGAAGGAAATTATTCATGTCCTTTCCTTAGCTCCCAGTCCTGACTCCTCAATCCTTAGGGCTGCAGAATCCTTCTCAAAGGGAGTTTTGCTATAGAGTAAATATGACAGTGCAGGACTCGTTCAATCCACTTGTGGACCTGGAAAAAAATAAGGATAAGGAATGTGTGGCTTTTCCAGAGTGCATATTGTAGCCCTGGAGCCAGCTCTCGCTTGTTTTAATAAAGATCAGACACAGTCAAGATAGAGTCCTTCAAGACAGAGTCTTCTCCTAACACTGGAGAAGTAGGTTATATTTGTGTTTTGCTGTGCAATGTGTGGAATTACTGCTTTCTTCATCATCCGCCAAGTGTTTCTGGGTTTGGGATTTGTCTCGCAACAGCTGAGATACTCTAACAATTTAAGGATCAAGCCCTCACACCGCCAAGGTAGGTGCAAGCAACCCCTCTGCTACCAAGGGACTGGCTGGGTGCTCCAGACTCCGCAAGTGCAAGCGAGGGATGGGGTGAGGATGATGAACCCTCCACCTCCGGAGGGCTGGTGAGCATGACACTCCCATGAGTGCCAGTGAGAAATAAGGATTTTCATCCTGCCTGGTGCGCACGCCTCAGAACAACCTTCACACCAGAGGCGTGGGGGCTCCAGATCCCCACTGGGGGCTGTGAGTGCCTCCTGGGAGCAGGCTCTGCAGTACCCCTCTGCAGAGGGAACAGACTTCTCATTTTCAGTCCTATTGCACTCCGAACCCAATTCTGCTGTGGGAGGTTTAACACTTACTTAATGAGGACTGTGTGTGTGCATACATATGGATGTGTGTATATCTGTCTACACATACACACAATATAAATTAACTAAACATGTTACTAGGATACATCAGGAAAACCACATCCAAACAAAAAGTCCAATATGGAAAACAGCTATTAAAAGATCCCAGCATTTGAGCTTGTTGTGTACAGGAATAAATACGATTAGAGGATACCAATGTTACATTTTGTCCTTTTCCTACTGGCACTTATAAGAGGTGCTGTCCTTCTAGGGGTAAAGGGAAGGCTGCAAACAATAAAGCAAATCTGATCTTCACAAATAACGCCATGCTCATAATTAAATCGCCCACCTCAACAAAACTTGGGGATGAGCTCCGTAGTTAAATGAAGCCTACTAACCCTTGTTTAATGTTACAAAATGTCCAAGAGGCCTCAAAGGGCCCCTGTGCTCTGCCCTTAGAGCTTTTATGAGAAATGCAGGCAAGGACCTTTGTGCTCCAGGTGCCCAGAGGATCAGAGTACCCTCACATGAGCTCAATACTGAAGGATGAAGATAGGCATGAACTTTACACACTTTTCATCACAACCTTCTTCTAGGCTGCCTAGTTAGCCTAAATAACATTCCTCCTTCATCTTAAATGCAAAGATGTGTAGTCAGAGGACACATGTGTTGCAGAGCTCAGCGCTGGTGTGCACCAGCCCGAGGCAGAGCTCAGGCTTATGGGATGGAGGAGTGCCTGGAGATGCTCTTGCAGCCCTAAGGTGGCCATCGCCCCATTTTATCAGGGCTCTGCCAAAGCCCTCCAGCAGCTCACAATGGACCAGGATGGCAAATTAGATGGCAAATACTCCTTGCTGAGTCAAGGGTTTGAAAAAGATATGGTTTCCCTGTCACACTTACCTGTTTAGGTCTGGTAAGGCTCAACATAGTGATGGTCTGGTTTTTAGACACCCTGCTGCCTCCTGTATTACTTCCTCTGAGCTCTGCACCCTACGCATAATGCTGTAAAGACAGAGAATCAACCAAGGTACCAGAGTTCCTCCCTGAAAGTCAGGTTTGGATAGTGAGAACAGAGACATGAGTGGTTAAAAAAAAAAAAAGTATCTCAAGAGTAGACTCTTAGACAGATGTGATACAGGCCTGTGGCTCCCCCGAGAGTGACACTTGGTCCATCTCACATACTTCACATGACATGATGATGTAGAAGTTGGCATCTCCACCGTGCTCTGGCTGGTAATGTGCAACTTCTCTGGGCAAAGCCAAATGTCCCATCCCTGGATGCTTTCTGAAGTGTCTAGGCGTGTAATGAAATGCTAACTTAAATGACACTAGTCATCTGGCTAAAAAGCTGAGATTTTCCTTCTAATCGTGATTTTCCAAACTGGAATTCCTCTTGGAATTGACTTTGAAGTCAGTAACGAACCTGCCATTGGGTTTAATGTAAATAGAGTAGGCCCTCGCTGGAGATTTTAGTGGAGCAGAGAAAAACATTTTTCCTGTTAAAAGATTTTCCCATTAGTAGAGACGAATAAAAGCCTTCTCAAAGCTATAATGTTAAATATTTAAATGTCCTGCCAAACCTCATCAATTCTCATTGTTTAGTGAAAATGGCAGAGGCATTCTGAGTAATTAGCTATGGCGTTTTCTGCCTATTAAGATCAATAATATGCTTTATAAGGAATAAAGGCTTGTCTAATAAGAAAAGTCTTTAAAAAGTCAAGACAATTCCAACTGTTCTGAACGATTACAAATCATGTGGTTAATTTTGTGGCATGGAGTAGGGAGAGATTAAGGCCTTGAGCACATGAACCGTACTTCCACACTTCTTTTCTTTACAGAAATTGTACCTCCCCAAACCCTCCCCTGTTGGTCGCCTGTGTGCACTCTAGGAGATGTCAGTTTGATGGCCAGTGTAAGGAGCTAGGGTTTCCATTTCAGCACCGTCCCTGAGCTCTTAAAATATTTATTGCAACAAATTTCTTTGACAGGTTGTACTGATATGTACAGAAGGAGGGCTTGGTTCAGATATTTTGAAAGTTGTGCTTTTTGGGCCCTATGCTCTACTCCTTATTCAAGCAGCCTCAGTAGCTAATAGGCACATGGGTTTGGGCCTTTGAGCTCTTTTACATTAAGCAACACAGATGCATGTGCAAAGGCACCGTCACCTGCAGTGAGTTTGGCCTGGCTCCTCAGAGGCTGCTTGGGAGGTCAGGTCAAACTTCAGGGACTTCACTTTTCAGATGCCAAGGGCAAAGTGAGCTCTGAACATGGGACGAGGGGCCCCAGTCCAAGGTAAGGCAGCATTGGTGGGTGGTAGAGGAGGTGGCTGCACACAGTCTGCATGATGTGTCCTTGGGAAGGACACGCATCCAGTGTGCTGGACATATTTTCTATTGAAAACTGAAAAATTCATTAATTTTTATAGAAAGCAATGGCCTGGTGGTTGATAGGATATTCCCAGAGACTCTGAGGACGTTATTTCAGTTCCTCGGGGAGGTTAAACTCCTACTTCCCGCCCTCTGTAACAGAACACTGATGTCTGGGTAGAAACTGTTCCTATGTTGGCATAGGCAAGGGAGAAGGGAAGAGGAACTGAATCATTACTTGTGCCCTGCAGGTTAACGCAGTTTCAAATGAAAGAAGACTGTTTCTTCTCACTGTCCTGTGAGTGCCTGATATTCTGTAAGCTACATACTACAGTGATGGGAGATGTGGTTGTGAATTCCCTGAAGCAGAGAGATGAAGGAGAGAGACTTCTCTCCCTGCTGGCATTTCCCCACCCTGCTGCGATGTCACCGCGTTTTGTGCAGACCCGGTTTGTGTGAGCGTGCGTTGCATGTGCACTGCCAGAGCTGGCTCCTCCAGGAAGAAGGAATTCTTTGTCTGTGAATCCGGATGGGATTAGGTGCGAGATACACACTTAGCCCTGTCAAGAGCTAAAGGCTTTGGTGCACATGCGGAGCAGAACTTCAGGCATTTCGGAGACTTCCCTGGTGCCGGGGGAGTTGCTTCATAAAGGCACAACGATATGAAAAAGATAGTCTGCATTTAAACACCAGATTTCCACCTAATCCCCAGTGCGGATATGCCTGTGAGCTGGACTTGTGTCCCATTTAAGGAATAGGAGATTTCTAGGCACAGAAGTTATAAAGGATTGCAGTGACTCTTTGTAAATGCTTTGTATTGGAATCTCCACAAAAAAAAACCAATAAGTTTTTCCTCTAGATTTGTTACAGCAATGAGAAGTGAGTATACATTTCAATATTTAGCATCTACTGTAGTATACTGCAATATATTAATTGATGCACGCACACTTATTGCTCTTTTTTATAACCTCACAAAATATCATGTTGTGAATTAATGAAAAATATAAAAAAAAAAAAACTGTAGAAACAAATTCATCACTAAAATTTGCTGCAAATTCCCAATTCCCTCCTAAATCAGAACTTAATTTATTAGCTAAAACATTTATAAGACCATTTGCTTGAATACTCACGCAGAATCAAATGGTCTTAATTTTATTTCCCGTCTCCCCTCCACTCCCCACTAGTCCAGAGCCTTAAAATCCTCCTCCATTTCCCATCACAACCCATCTCGGATCCCGCTGTGCTTCCAGACCCTGGCAGATCATGGGAGGGCCACACGCAGTCACTAAGCAGGAATAAAGGGGTAAAGTTCTCCTCCTTGGACTTGAGGTGGAAACAGTTGCTGTGTTTGGCTGGACTTGGAGTTGGCCGGTGGGGCAGATGCGAAGACAGTGAGGTATTGATTGCACAGGGTGAGTTTGAGAGTGGAGATTGGACTGGTGCCCAGCTTGTACAGCAAAGTGGCAGAAGATGAGTTAAATCTGCAGAGGCCCAAAAAGATAATTAAAAACACCCCTGGATGACAATGGCTATTAACTCGCTGCAAGTCGCTGCATCCCATGGGGGAAGAAAGGAAACTAGCAGCTCCCCAGGCTCACTTTGAGAAGCTGTATCTATGCACAGGCCATCTCTAGAGGTCTATAGGTTCTGCTGCTTTGCCATGATCCTGTGAGGGTCCTGGGGGGCCTAGGGCTGGTAGGGCAGAAAAACGCCGCGAAACACGTTTTGACAGAGAAAGTCTTGCGAGCTTCCCATGTGTGTTCCACATTGCCTATTGCGTGCCCTTTGATGTCGGTTTTGGTTCATGGGAAGGCGTGAGGCCGGATCCTCACCTCGGGACGGACCGTACCAGCCCCAGGCACCAAGCCGCACCATCCGGCCAATCCAGCACAGCTCGGTGCATAGGGCTGGCACCATCCATCCAGAGGTGAGGATCTGGCCCTGGTTCCAGGCCCAGTGCTGATCCTGCATCTCCAAGTGCACAAGTTTTGGGTTTTTTTCTTTTTTTTTCCTCCTTTTCCCCCCCTTTTCCTCTTTTTTTCTTTTGTTCCTTACCCTTTTTCTCACTTCTTTTCTTTTTTCTTTTTCTTTATTAAAGGTTTTTTTTTTTTTTTTCTCTTTCTTTTTTTCATTTTCTTTCTTATCTTTTCTTTTGTCTTCTATTTTGTTTTTTTCTTTTGTCTTTTTTTCTTCTTTTAATTTTTTTTTTCTTCCCCCACCGCTGTTAACTAAGAGCTTTCTGTCTTCCTCGCTGCGAACACGGTGGTTTCCTCCCCGACCGAAGCACGGTGTAAAACCACTGCTCTACCGAGAGGCGCAGCGCAGGGCCGGCCCCGGGTGCAGCCGTGCCCTGCGGAGAGCCGGCCTGGCCGCCTACCTGCCCTGAAACGCAATCCCCACCTCCTCCGCGGGAAGGAAAAGCTCCTTGAAGCGCCCCCGACTCACGGCTGGGAGCTTCAGGGGCTCGGCAGCTCTCTCTGCCTTGCTCTGTGCCCGCTTTCGGCTCTTCGTGCAAGAAACCGACGGGAAAATATTAACAAATAGGCAAAACAGTAGGACGTCATTCCTTTCCCCTTTCCCCTTTCTCCTTTTCCCTTCCCCTTTCCCTTTCCCTTTCCCTTTCCCTTTCCCTCTTTCCTTCTTTCCTTCTTTCCTTCTTTCTGTCTTTTCCTTCCTTCCTTCCTTCCTTCCTTCCTTCCTTCCTTCCTTCCTTCCTTCCTTCCTTCCTCCCTTCCTCCCTTCCTCCCTTCCTTTTTTCTTCCTTCCTTCCTTTTTTCTTTTTTCTCTCTTCCTTTTTTCTTTTTTTCTTTCTTTCTTTTTTCTTTCTTTCTTTTTTCTTTTTTCTTTCAGCTAAGTTACAGAATCAGGTTTGAAATCACCACTCTGAGATGTTACATGGGGACTTCAAAGGATATTATTGAAGAATGGATGCGTTTACCCACGTCTTTTGCACCCCACAGGCTGCACTTACAGGAGCAAAAAAAAAAGAAAAAAAAACGCAAGAAGCAGGGGAAACGCCTGTTCTCTCATAAGGAGAAGTTTGGGAGCTCAGAACTGTTCCACGCGGATTTTCCAAACGGCGGTTTTGAGTTGGCATGGTGCTACTCGAGGCACCCGAGAAAGCTTCGCAACAACAGGTGGAAATCAGGTTCAAACTGGAGCGTTTCCGCCAAATTCAGGTGTGTATGTATGCATACCTGTTGGTATGCACTTACATGTATATAGCACAGTATATTTGTACCTGTTTGTATGCATTTAATTATATATTGACGTGCTCCCCAGTTTGTATTTCTTGCAGATCTTCAAGCGTGTGAAGCAAATTAAGGGAAACCGCGGGACTAACTCGCGGCTATTTAATAAGGTAATTAAAATAATATATTATATATTCGACTGTATTAATTTAACGTATGTTAATCGTTCATGTGCACCACCGTGTTCAGCCGCGCGCAGCCCAGGCCAGGGCTCCCCACCCGGGTTTACTGCCCACTCCGCGCTGAACCCACGCCGTCCCGCCTCGCACACGCGGGAGCAGCCGCCCGCGGAAACACCTGGGGAGAGGTGGAGCTGGGGGGGTCGCTCCCACTGCTGCTGCTCTCAGACCCTCGGGGAGGGCGCGGTGCTCGGGCTTGAACCCGAGCATCCCCTCGGCCAGCGCGGTTCCCACCGTTCGGGAACAAAAGAAAACAAAACAAAACAACCGAACCTCACTCAGAACAGGAAAAGCCCCGAAGCGCCCTAGAACACCTTCGTGCACCCCACGGGTTTGGCATTTTCCTCTCTCTGCGAGGCAAGGAAAGGTGCGGGAAGGGAAGGTGCGGGCAGGGATGCGATGCGATGCCATGCGTGATGGCGGCCCGACGGCGGGGACGGTGAACCAGGGCATGTGGGCTCCCGCAGCTCGCTGGTGCTGGCCGCCACCTGCCACGCGGAAGGCGGAGGGTTCGCTGCTGCGGATGTTCCGCGGTGACAGCTCTCCGGGGGTCGCAGCCGCCAGTGGAGGCCCGCCGTGGGCACCCAGCTGCGGTGTCCGGGTGCTCGGATCCCTGTGTCCTCACCTGCCATCCTTCCCCCGGAGATCTCCCAGCTCTCCGCTTGGGGTTCAGCATGCAATTTAAATAAATGAAACTGTCAATTACGGAACGGCTGACATCCGCCCTCGGGGCCTCGGCCCCGGGTGGGAGAGGAGACCCTTGTGACCAAAGAGGGGGTCACACCCGAGCAGCGAGGGCACCTGCCCGGGGTGTGTGACATCCCCCACCGCAGGTCCCTCACTTCGGACAGGATTCAGGGTCCTGCTGAGGCCTGAGGAGGGTGAGAGAGGAGATGGCTCTCTCCGAGGCGTCCCCCTGCCCGGTGGTTCGCCGGG
>WHYT01000141.1:0-19121 GCA_009806455.1 Tetrax tetrax
CATCCCCTCATCCTCAGGCAGAGACCCCCCCCCCCTTTACCCCTCAGCACCCCATTTTCCCCCTGGGGAGGGTCCTGGGACCCCGTTTCAGGTGAGTGGGGGGCCCGGCAGCTGGGCCGCCGCGCGTGGGAAGCCCGAGCTGGGGAAGTTTCCCTTGTTTTGACAGAAATTGCTGTTTTTGTTCCTCCAGCCTGCGCCGTAATCGGCTCCCCGGCGCGAGGGAGGCGAGCTGGCTGCGTGGGAAGCCGGCGGTCCGGAGGAGGTAACCCCCCGGGAAGGGCTGAGGGCTCCCAAAACCGATAACGGGGGAGCGCGGGGGGGCGTTTACGGCTGCGCTGTCTGTGGGGGGGTCCACCGTCCCAGTCAGACCATCTGCTGGGACTGGGGGCCCGAACTGGGGAGAGGAAGGCTCGAGGGACGCGCCCCGGGCTGGCTGGGTACAGCAGGAGTTAGAAATTCCCTCAAACCCAACGAAAACTTTCGGGAACGATCCGGAAAGGCCCGGCTCCGTCCTCCGTGCTCTCTGCCGTGCGGCTGTCCCGGGACCCCAGCGAGCGAGTGCTCGTTACGGCGTTAACGAGGCAGATGAGGGACGGGTGCCTGATCCCGGTCCGCTCCGCTCTTGAAAAGCGGAGTTTTTATCCCAGAAATCCCGCTGGGAATCCAGGAACGGCGTCCGTGGGACGCTGGCTCCGTCCCTCTCCCCGCCGGCGGCTCCCGCGGGGCAGCTCGGCCGTTTCGGAGCTGGAATCCAGATCACGGTGACGCCGGCGGGGCCGGATAACCCGGGTTCCCTCGGGTGACGGGGACACAAACCTTCCCCCGAGCTGCTGCAGCGGGAACGGGAGCGGGGATGGATTTGGGAAACGCCGTCCCACCCGGGAGGCGGCCACCACCGGATTTCGGAGCTCGGTGGGACCCCGGCAGCGGGGTTGTCCCCCCTCTCCGGTGCTGCCGAGGGCCAGCGCTGGCCACGACGCTGCTGCGGCGCCGGAGCTGCGCCGATCCCCGTCTTTTCCTCCCCTTTTCCCAGCTGGAAGATGGCTGCGGCGCATCCCGGCCGGACCGAGCCCCCGGAGCCGCAGGAGCGCCCCAACCGCCGCACGGTGGACCGGCTGAGCCCGGAGCTGCGGGCGGAGAAGCACGTCCTGCTGAGCATGGACGGGAAGCTGCTGGGGCCGGAGCTGAGCCGCATCCGCAGCGGTAGGAACGCCGCGGGGGTTTCCCGCGGGGAAAAGGCGGGGGGCGGCCCCCCAACCCGCGCCGCGGGCCCGGCCGGGGGGGCTGAGGGCGCCTTCGCCCCCCTCCCCGCCCCAGAGCTGGCTCTGCCGCTGGAGCGCCCGGACGCCGAGCTGCCCCGGGAGCTGCCCGCCGGGTACCTCGCCCGCCAGCGCCGCTCGCTGCCCGCCGCCCCCGAGACCCCCGTCCCCCAGCCCCCCGCCGAGCTCAGGTGGGTGACGCCCCGCCGGGATCCGCTTTTCGGGGGTTGGCGTCCCCCTAAACCTCTGCCCCGTCTCTTCCAGGAGCAGCTCGGACGTGCTGTGCGCCGGCCGGTTCCCGGCGGGGCTCAGCCGCCTGGTGACCGGGCTGCAGACCCCCGGCTCGCCGCCGCGACGGCGGGGCAGCCCCCCGGCACCGGGGGGCGCGGGGCGGTGAGGGGCCGGATGCCGGCGCGGGGCGAGGGCGCGAAATAAAGACCCTCGAGGCGACCTGGCTGCCGTTGGTGCTGGGGGTCCCGCGGGTGCGGGACCGGGACCGGGACCGGGACCGGGACGGGGGGGTCGGACCGGGACCGGGACCGGGACGGGACGGGGGGGTCGGTCCGGTCCCCGGGGGTCGCCGTCGGGCGTGCGCGTCTACACGAAGGTCTACGGTCACTGGGCTGTGCCCGGGAAGGGACCAAAGCAACCAATGGGCTGGCGGGGATTATTGATTGACAACCAGTCGGCGAATCGCGCGCCTGCCCTCTGCGGCTAGGTTGGGCAATCTGGTGGAGTGGCAGGCGCGGTGGCCAATGAGAGGGAGGGCGGGGTGGGGAGAGGCGGGTGAACTCTTTTCGCGTAGTGATTCGCTGGCTTTCCGGAATGGCGGTCATCTCTGCCAATGAAATGGAAGGGGCGATGCCTGGGGGCGGGAGCTGCAACAGCACCGCGTCAGCTGACAGGTCAGCTCCACCTTCCATTGGCTGGTAGGGATGAACGACGCGGTGGGCGCCCAATGGAACGACGGAGAACGGGCGCGGCTTCCCTCTCCCGCCCTCCCTCCTGATTGACAACCCGCCGCTCCACTCCGCTCAGCCGCTTCCTCTGATCGGCGGCTGAGCCGGCCAACAGCCGCGCGGCCTGAGCGGAGGGGGGCGGGCCCGGCGGAGTCGCCTGTGCCGGATGAGGAGACTCGGAGGGGAAGTTTGGTCGCCGCCGCCGCCGCGGGCCCTGTGAGGAGGAGGAGCCGCCGCCGCCGCCGGGAGAGCGGGACCGTGGTTCCCCCCGCGCCGCCATGGGGAACCGGGGCATGGAGGAGCTGATCCCGCTGGTGAACAAACTGCAGGACGCGTTCAGCTCCATCGGGCAGAGCTGCCACCTCGACCTGCCGCAGATCGCCGTGGTGGGCGGCCAGAGCGCGGGCAAGAGCTCGGTGCTCGAGAACTTCGTGGGCCGGTGAGTCCCGGGGCGGCGGGGGGGGGGAGGCGGCGCGAACGGTGACGGCGACGCCGCCCGCCCGCCCGCCCGCCGCTACGCCATTGGCGTAAGCGCCCTTCGTGAATGCCGCTTGCGTAGGGCGCGGCCGCCGCCTTGAGGGACCCTACGCAAACTGCGCAGCGGCCCGGCCGGCCCGCTCCCCTCGCCCCGCCGTGCCCTACGCACTTGGCGTAAGGCGCGGCCCCCGCCGGGGAGCGGGTCAGCGGCTGCCCCTTACGCCAGCGGCGCGGGCGGGGGCTGGGGCGGCGGCTGGCGCGCGCGGCGTTGGCGTAGCGGGGCTCTGTGAATACGGGAGGGGGGGGGCGGGAAAGCGGGGGCGCGCAGCCATGGCGGCCGCGGGCCCGCAGCCCCGCAGCCAGACCGCGGCGCGGCCCCGGAGGATGCTGCCAGGCAGGTG
This sequence comes from Tetrax tetrax, assembly GCA_009806455.1. Classification (NCBI taxonomy): domain Eukaryota; kingdom Metazoa; phylum Chordata; class Aves; order Otidiformes; family Otididae; genus Tetrax; species Tetrax tetrax. The sequence continues at coordinate 3,097 of WHYT01000141.1, forward strand.
AAGCCTCTCCCGCGCCGTCGAGGCTCGTCCCGGCGCACACCGGATCCTCCTGGGAAGACGAATCGGCCGCCGCCGAGCCAGCGGGACGCCGAACCGGAGCGCCGACGAAACGGGGCCGCGCGTCCCCTCGCCCCCTCTCTGTCCCCACCACGGGCGCGGCCGGCACCGGCTTCCACCGTGAAGACGCTTCTGTTTGCAGGCTGATAGCGCCGGGCTCCTGCGGTCGCTGCCACGCCTGGCTTTTGGCAACCTGCTCCCGCCGCGGCCGTGCGCCCGCGAGATAGGGCCGAGCTTGCCGCCCGGGCTTGGCTACGTGGCCAGGATAAGGCAAGGCCGCGGGCTCGGCACCCAGCCCGCCGTGCGAAGGGCGGGGAGGAGAACACGGCCACCGCGATGACAGAGAGGGGAACAGAGGTGATTTCACCCCGCATGAACGCCATGGGGTTTAAAAATCTCGCCGGGCGCTTTCGAAATCCGCCGTTGTTGCTAATAACTTCCGCTTCCGCACCGAGCGGAGTCGCCTCTTCGGCCTCCTCCACCTTTTGTCTCTCCCCGCCCGCGCGATCGGCGGCTCAGCGCTGGGCTGGTCTTCGTTTCCTGCTCGTGGGGTGAGGAGCTGCTGTCGTCGCTGGACTCCTGCTGCGTTGTTCCCGTCCTCGCCTGCCCCTTCGTCCTGGGCTGCCTCTCTCTCCGGCTGCGTCGCGCGACGGGGCGGACGCTGTGATTTTAACAATAGCGGCCTTCCTGTGACGTCGTCCCATCCTGACACAGGCCGGTGCGGCTCTCGTCGCCGACGGAACAGCGCCGCATCGCTCCCGCTCTCCCACGGCGTCCGCTGTTCGCCGTGATCCCGACCTCAATGTTCCCAGAAAAGCAGGCCGGGCAGTTTTATCCCGATGTTTTATCCCGGTTCCCTTTCTCCGCCGTTTGACAGCGCCGCCTGAGTTTTCCCTGCCGTTGTGCTTTCTCCCGCTGGATTTTTTCGCTGGTGTGATATTTTTCCGAAACATTCCAGGTCAGAGCCCGCTGCGCCTGTCACGATTTTGCCTTTTCTTCCTTCTCTGTCCTCCTGCAGCTCGGATTCATGGCCGGGGATGGTGTTGGCGTGGGAGGGAGAGGAGGAATCGGCCGGATCGGCGGAGCTCAGCCCCTCCGCCCCAGACTAAACTCACATCTGGGCTGCGGTTGGGGTGGGAATGCTCGAGTTATTCCCCCTCCTGCATGGAAATTTTGGCAGCCTCTAATTAGGATGCTGGAAAACCCGCCCTGCTAATTAAAACTCCTTCGGACGGCCGTGCCGCTGCCGTCAGGAGCAGAGCCGGGCTTAAAAACCGGAGCCGAGGAGCCAGGCGTCGCTCTCGGAGCAGCGTTGGCGGATCGAGCCCGCAAAACGAGCGGGGAACGGGAAAGTTTCCGCGCGGAGTGGTTTTCCCGTGAGCCGGCGCTGCCCGCTGAAGGGCGGGAGACCCCTCGGTGAAGCGTTCGGCCTCCGCTTTGTCCGAGATGGAGACGAATAAACAACGCGGAGAACGCGGCCGCGCTGGAATCGCTCCAGCCGCTCCGGTTTCCCCGGGCCGTTCCCACGTGCGGACGACGGCTTCCCGAAGGGACGCGAGGCGGCGTTTGTTTCCCCGCTGTGCGGAGCCGGGAGTTGGGCGAAGGAGACGCCGGATTTCAATTTATCCGTGGGGAAGGAGTCGGTCTCGCCGCCGTATCCACTTCGGCGGCCTGGAAATCGGTGGGCCTCGCTGCGTGAGGGCTCCGACACGACGCGATTCTCTTGTTTTGCAGGGAAAAGCACAGAGGGAATCTAACATACCGCGTTAAATTCGCGTCAGCCGGCCGCTCTTTGGAGCCCTTGTCGCGTGCGAGCCTCCCCCCGGCCCCGCGCCGGCGCTGGCAGCGCCGCTCCGACAACCCTTGGCCCTAAAAGACGTTTTTTTTGTACGGACCGGGCCGACAATGGAGGCGTTGTGATCCCGGCGAAGGACCCGACCTCAATGGGGCATTATGAGCCCGCCGGACGGCGTTATCGGCGCGCCCGGCTGCCGTAAATAGCGCCGCACGGCCGCCGCGGCAGGGCTTGGCGGGCTGGAGGCGGCCGGAGAGATCCGGGATGCGAGTAGGCTCCGTAAAACGCTTCGGAGACCCCAAAAATGGAGACAAACCCCGGCACCTGGGCCCGGCGTCGACAGCTCAGGCCCGGGGCGGCTCGCCGAGCGTTTTAAACCCGTGCTAATCCCAGGCCTGAGCTGCCTTGAGGGAGAATTTATCCACAGGAGGGCGTGGAGATGAGAGCGACCCGTTCTGAGGGGCTTTTCCCCCAGATATTCCCTGGATTTGGTGGCAGGTCTCTTCCCGGCGCGTTGGGGATGTCTCGCCCCTCGATTTTGGGGAAGAGCTACCCCGAGGCCGCCGGCGAGGAATCTGTGGAGGGGAGAGGGGAGCGTGGAGCCGGAGCGGGGCTGGGCCGGGAGGTTTTACGGGGCCGGGAGGAGTTAAACGCGCTTCCTCCAGCGGCGACCTTTGCCTTGTCGCGCTCTGAGCGCCCAGTTTCCTGGTGCCGCACACAACCGGCGAGCGGAGGCGGAGGAGCGTTCCGCGGACCTGTCCTCCCGGTCGGGCAGGAAGCTCCTTTCCGGGGCGATAAAACCACAAAGCACGTTTTTATTTGGAGAAGCCTCCCGGCGCGGCCGGGAATTGCGGCTCGGGGGCGAAGGCGACGTTCCCCGTGCGGAGGTTGCGGCCGTGGTTCACGGCATCCCCGTGGATGCTGACAGCAGGCCCGGCTGCGGGAGGGCTGAATTCCCAGCGGAGAATTCGCTGCTCGGCAAACGCAGTTCGGGGAGAAGGGAGCCACGGCCCGGGTGCTGCCGGCCCCGGACAAAGCTTCCTGGCGGAGCAGCTCCGCGTCCAGGCGGGAGAATCCCTGCAGAGGCTCCGCGCGCTCGGGCTGGAGAAGCGTCATCGGCTCTGCGTGTCGTTTCGCTCTTTGGGGTGACACCGGAACGGATGTGTGGTCCTGCACAATAAAGGAGTTGTTTTTATTTTTGTTATTTTATTTTCTGGGGTGTCAAATTTCTGAACGGCCGGCGGATAACAAAGCGCTTTCCGAATTCCTGCCCCCGCGGCCGTCGCTCGGAAGCGCCCGGCGGCCAAGGCCACTTGCGAGGACGTGGGAGTCGCTCTCCTCTCCCCGCGCGCCTCCTCTCCTCCCTCGGGACGGGAGGCTCTGCCCCCTCGCAGCTGCAGCTCCTGTTTCCCATTTTCCACAGGGAGAGGGAGCGGGAGAGCGCGTTCCGTGTCCGTGACCCCGGGAGCCGATCCTGGGTGTGTTCGATCCCGTGTGCGCCGAGATATCATCGCGATCGGCTCGCTCCAGCGTATCGAGCCGCGTCAGTAAATATCTGTTCTTTTCGTTCCCCGCAGGGACTTCCTTCCCCGCGGCTCTGGGATTGTCACGCGGCGACCTCTCATCCTGCAGCTCATCTTCTCCAAGACAGGTACGGCGCGGGCGGGAGACGCCGTCGGAAGCGGGAGAGGGCGGCTGGAACGCGTGGCCGGCAGCGCGCGACACCGGCTGCCCTTGGGGCGGGAAGCCCCGCCGGCGTTCGGCCGCTTGCCTCGCGGGGAGCGGGGCCCGGGTTGAAGCCCCGACGCGTTTGGGGCCAATCTCCAGCAGGAAATTCCCGTTATCCTGACGAGAAAGGCGACTTTGGCCGCACACGAGCATTTAAAACCCGGCGGTCGCTAATAAAAGCGCGCCCGGACTCAGTTCCGCTTCGCCGTCTGGCGCGGCGCGGTTGCGAAATCGGCCTCTGCCTCGCTCCGCCTGCCTCCGCGCGCGGCGAGGGGCGCGAGGCCGGCTCGCTTTCCCGACCAGCCGCGCTCTGTAGCGCCCAGCGAGTGAATCTGCGGAGATTTCTCTCACGGTGTCCCCCCTCCAAAAAAGCGCGGGTTTGGAGCTGCCCCGTGAGCCAGGGCGCTCTTATCCCGGGGATTTTAGGGAAGCGCTGTCTCTCTTCCCCCTCTCGGCTTCCCCGTGAGGCCTCTCCTGCACCAACCAGTTGCAGAAAAATCTCCGATATCCGAAGGTGACGGCACAGAGGCCTGGAAAAAGCAGCTGCTTTTCTGTTCCCGGGCGTCCTCCCCACGGAGGAGCCGGGCGCGGGTTAATTTTTGCCTCCTTGGCCTTGGAGGGGGAGAGACAAGAGTTGCCAGGGTCAGAGTCCGGCTACCGGAGTCGGGAAGCGAAGACGATATCCCGGTTCTCCGGCACGGCAGCCGGGAGGGGTTTGCTGCCCTGCCTCCCGGTGTCTCGGCAGCGGGAGCCGGGGCAAAGAAAAGGTTTAAAAGGCAAACAGGCCGCGGCGAAAACAAACAGGGCGTTCTGACGGGGAGCTCCGCTGGCGGGAGCCAGCGCTCGGCTGCCTGCCAGCAGCTCGCCCGAGGGCGGTTTCTTTTTCGGCGAAGGGAACCGTGACTCCGGAATCCGCATCCCAGCAGCTGCTGCAGGCAGAGCGTCGGCGCGCTCAGTCCCGGCCGGCTGGCTGCTTTCCTCCGCGGTCCTGCGCCGGGCTCCAGGTGGCCAGATATTACATTTTTAATGTTTTTTTTTTTCCTCTTTTCCAGAATATGCTGAGTTTTTGCACTGCAAATCCAAAAAGTTCACCGATTTTGACGAGGTGCGGCAGGAGATCGAAGCGGAAACCGACAGGGTGACGGGAACGAACAAAGGCATCTCCCCGGTCCCCATCAACCTCCGCGTCTACTCGCCGCACGGTGAGCCCGCCGTTTCTCTCCCCGGGGCCTCTCCGCGCGTTAAAGCGCCGCGGGAGAAGAGAAGCCGGCGCTTGCGCCCGCAGTGGCTGCGGGGTTCAGCCCGGCGCGTCCCAAAAACCAGCCGCCGCGCGTGTCTGGCCTGGGGGTCGCTGGGGGCAGCCCTCTCGAGAGGGGATGTTAAGGCTTGCGGAGGGGCGGGTCTGTCAGCAGATCCGAAGAGATCCGGCTGCAAATCCCACAGCTGCCGACGCCCGGCCCTTGACCCCCCGCGCGGGCGATCTCTGTCCTTTCAGTGTTGAACCTGACTCTGATCGACCTGCCGGGCATCACCAAAGTGCCGGTGGGGGACCAGCCGCAGGACATCGAGTACCAGATCAAAGACATGATCCTGCAGTTCATCAGCAGGGAGAGCAGCCTCATCCTCGCCGTCACGCCGGCCAACATGGATCTGGCCAACTCGGATGCGCTCAAGATGGCGAAAGAAGTCGATCCGCAAGGTGAGACGGGGACGACGGTTCCGCTCCTCGTGCGTCGCGCGCCCGCGTGCCGCCTTTTCGCCGAGATCGATGGATCGCTCGTTTTGTGAGACTGACCGGTTCCTCGTTTCAGGCTTGCGGACGATCGGCGTCATCACCAAGCTGGATCTGATGGATGAAGGCACGGACGCCCGGGACGTGCTGGAGAACAAGCTGCTTCCTTTACGAAGAGGTATAACGAACCGCGGAGGCTGAACGTCCCCCCCTGCGCTCGCCCAGGCCCGTCGCGCTCCGGGAAAAGCGGCCGCGGACGGCGATACGGAGCCGCTCGGACACCTCCGTAGCGAGAGCCGCCGTGTCCCCTTCCAGGCTACATCGGCGTGGTTAACCGCAGCCAGAAGGACATCGATGGTAAGAAGGACATCAGGGCGGCGCTGGCAGCCGAGCGGAAGTTCTTCCTTTCTCACCCGGCGTACCGGCACATGGCTGACCGGATGGGCACCCCGCATCTGCAGAAAGTCCTTAACCAGGTGGGTCTGGCTCCCTTCCCGAGGATTTTGCCGTGCCGGTGTGAATTTCTGGTGGAACGGCCGGGCGGGCGCGGAGGGAGGAGCGTTTGTCTCCGTTATCCCGATTCTCTCGCAGCAACTGACCAACCACATCCGGGAGACGCTGCCGTCGCTGCGCAGCAAGCTTCAGAGCCAGCTCCTCTCCCTGGAGAAGGAGGTCGAGGAGTACAAGAACTTCCGCCCCGACGACCCCACGCGAAAAACCAAAGCTTTGTTACAGTAGGTTTCTCTCGCTCCGTGCTGCGCTGGCGGCGCCCCGGCTGCCGGAGATTCGCCTCTCCCAGCCGGAAAGAGAAGGAAACTCGCTCCGCTCTTCGCGGGAGGCGCTCGGGGTGGCCGTGCGTCCGTCCTACTCGGCGGGTGCCCGCGTAATCCCCTTGCTTCTCCGCAGAATGGTCCAGCAGTTCGGCGTGGACTTCGAGAAGCGAATCGAAGGTTCGGGAGACCAGGTGGACACGCTCGAGCTCTCCGGGGGTGCCAGAATCAACCGCATTTTCCACGAGAGGTTTCCGTTCGAGCTCGTGAAGGTAGAGTCGCTCCGGCGACGCGCGTGCTGCGTAGATAGCACCGCTCCGTCCCTGCGGAAAGCAGCGGGGGCTTGGGCTGAGCAGTAAAATTCTGTAACCGTGGTTTTTCTCCCGATGCAGATGGAGTTTGACGAGAAGGACTTGAGGCGAGAAATAAGCTACGCGATTAAAAACATCCACGGAGTGAGGCAGGTGTCGCAGCAGCGCGTGCGGATCCTCTCGTAGAGTAGAGCGGTGAGGCCGGTCCGCGGGGTCCTGTCGAGGGAAGAGGCGACGCCTCTCGCTGTCCGCTCGTCCTCCGGTGGCGTGTGGAGAGCAGCGTTCCCTGAAAATGGAGCTCCCTTGCTTTTTAGAGGGAATTAAGGGGGTCCCTCAGCCCCCCCGCGCCACCTTGGTCGGCGGTCAGGCTTCTCCCGCTCCCCTGCTGCCCTGGAGAGCCCGGCGGGGCTGCGGCCCAGCCGCCGAGCCGGAAAAATTCCCCTTGTGCCTTCGGTTCAGCCGCTAAAATAACCTTTATCTTTTCCTTTTGCCTTCCCTCAAGAAATGACCTTGAGAGAAAGGTAGGGGACGGCGGGACGAGGGCTGGCGCGCGCCGGGGACGAGCCGCCTCGCTGGGGAGCGGGCCGGCGCGGGGAATTAGGGACAGCGAAGAGGAGAGCGGGCTGCAGCCGTGCCCGGAGGGAGGGATCGCTCTCCAGGACACAGGCCCTGGCTTCCAAACCTGAGGACCCGTTTTTTTTTTGTCTCTGCCCTCTCGTCCCGCCCGCGGATCCCGGCAGGACGGGGCTCTTCACCCCGGACTTGGCGTTCGAGGCCATTGTGAAGAAGCAGGTGGTGAAGCTGAAAGAGCCTTGCCTGAAGTGCGTGGACCTCGTTATCCAGGAGCTAATCAATACCGTTAGACAGTGTACCAGTAAGGTATTGAACGCGCCGGAGGCGATCCGGCCCCTGCCGGCCGGCGGGACGGGGAAGCGGGAGCGACGCTCTGACCTGCCTGCCTCGCCTGCTTTCCCCTTGAAAAAAAAAAAAAATTAAAAAAAAAAGCGGGAGGAAATGGGATATTTCGACATTTCGGAGCTTTCACTCCGCTCTCCAGACTTGGAGTCCTCCCTGCCGCCGTGGGCCGAGGGCGGCGGCCGATCCTTGACTCAGGAATGCCGAGGGCGGATCACCCGGCGCTTCCGAGCGCTGGCGGGATCCCCGGGCATCCCGACGGACAGCGTTGGGATTTTTGGGGACGCGTGGCTGGGTTAGAGGGGCGGCTTCGCTCCCGGTAGGAGGCAGGCGGGCGGGCGGGCCGCTCTCGGATCCCAGCACTTCTCAGCGCGCGTCTTCTCCGGCTGCGGTTTGATCCGCCGCCTCGCCGCGCTCTGGGAATCCCGGGAACGCCGAGACAAAAGCCGGGCAGCCGGCGGTCCGGTGGCGTCGGTTCCAGCCGGTGGCGCGCCCCTAAATCCCGCACGTCGGTCTGCAGTTAATGAGCTGCTTGATCACAAGCACGTTTGCACTTCCCCCACCCAATTATCCGTTTGAGCGCTAATTGCCCTGGATAAATGAACCATTTCCATATTTAATTCCGGCTTCTCAGGGTGACTTTGTTTTTTTTTTCCCGGTAGCACCAAAAGATCTGCCTAAAACTGAACAGAGGGCAGGAGAAACAGCTCCTCTCTCCTTCCAATGCTTATTTTATTTATTGATTTGTTTTTTAAATTAATAAATTCAGCTACCTGCAGGCGAAAACGTGACAAAATCCTGGGATCTGGGGGCCGAAGGAATTTCTCCGGCAGGCACTTCAGCTTTTCCCTTTGCACGCTACTAACCTTCATTCCAAAACCCCAAAATCTCATTTTTTTTCTTTTCTTTTCTGTCTCTGTTGCTATTTATTCCTGTTTTCCCCCGGCTCTCGCTCTCCGTGTGCTGCGGGACGGGGCTCGTCGCGCCCGACGTGGCCTTTGAAGCGAAAAACCGGATCGTAAAGCTCCTTCGCCTCGCTTAGCCGGAGCGCGCGCTTCATGTCGTGAAAACCCCTATTTGCTGAGCCGCGGGGTCCGAGGGTGGGACGAAAAACCCCCCAAAATGAAAAAAAATCTGGATTTGTGCAGTTGGCATCGCTTCGAAGGCCCCCAGGATGGGGATTCTGCTGATTTTGCTGTCAGATTTAGTGAAGAAAATAAAATCCGGCGCTTTTTCCGCTGCGGAGCCCCAGCTGTGTCCTCCCGGCAGAACCGGGGCTCGCTCCCGTCTCCTCCATCCCCGCGACGCGCGTTTCCCGTCGCTGGCTTTCCGCGGCGAGCGCCGGAGGCCGCCGCCGCCCGGCTCAGCGGGGGTTTCTCCCCGGCTTTCTCCCTTTCGTTTCAGCTCGGTTCCTACCCCAGGTTACGAGAGGAGACGGAGCGGATCGTCACCACTCACATCCGGGAGCGGGAAGGCAAAACGAAGGACCAGGTGAGCTCGCGGCCGCGGGGCCGCAGCCCCCTCGCGGGGCGGGCGGTGTCCCGAGGGATCGCTGACGTGCCGATCCCCTTCCAGATTCTCCTGCTGATCGACATCGAGCTCTCTTACATCAACACCAACCACGAGGACTTCATCGGCTTCGCCAAGTGAGTAACGCCGGCGGGACGGCTCCTCTCGTTCTTTAGAGACGAAGCTCCTGGGGGTGTCCCCCGTTTTGCGTGCCAAAACCAGCGGTGGAGTCCCCCGCGTGCCAGTGCCCTTCACCCGGCGCCGTTGGCACCCCCGTTCTCCCGGATTCGGGATGCGGGAGCGCTGCTCGGCGCCCCTGAGCTGCCCCACGTCCCTCCTCTGCCTCTCCGTCACCGCTCGTTGGGCAGGGAGGGCAAAAAGCCGGAGTCGGGTTGTTCAGCCGCAGACGGGTGAACTCGTTAGTGCCCCTTACGAGGAGTTAAGATAATTGAGGCCGTCGCTGCCCTTCGGCAGAGGCAGGGGTTTCCCGTGGCCCGGGCGCGCTGAGGGAAGGCGGAACGCCTCTCGTCCTGCCGAGCGGAGCAGAGGCGTCCCCCCATCCTCCCGCTCGTCCCTCGGAACCGCCTGCCCCGGCAGGCGAGGCCGGGAGCGGGCCCGGGAGCGGGAGCGGGAGGGGGCTCTCTTGCTCTGGCTCCCCCAGCTTCGGCTGAGCGGGCGGTGGCGTTTCGGAAGCGCCCGGAGGCCCGGCTCGGGCGTCCCCGCGCGGAAAGAGCGGCTCTGCACGGAGCTCGTCGCCGTCCCCGCCAGCCGGAGCCCACGCCCCCTCCTCCTCTTTAAATTCTCCCTCTTCATCTTGTTTTTTTCCCCCTCTGCCTTTTTTTACGTCTCTGCTTTTCACCTTCGTTCGCAGTTCCTTCCTCTTCTCCTAATCTCTCCTGTTTTTCCTTTGATCCATCATCTCCCTCTTTCCTCCGGACTCCTCCGGCTCTGTCCCACTCCCCAGCTGTTACACAGAGCAGCACATGGCGACAGGGTGGGTACCCGCATGCCCGGGGCGGCCCCGCTTGCGCCGTCCCCCCCCCGCAGCCCGCGGGACCTTCCAGGCAGCCGGAGAGGCTTCTCCTCCCGGCTCCGCTTGCGGATTTGCGCTTGGATGCGGGAAAACTTCCCGCTTGGGCTGGCTCGCTCCGGGCGGGATTTGTGTCCCAAGGATGAGGGTGGGCAGAGCGCCGTCTCCCGAAACGCCATCTCCCGACATCCCGGCAGCTCGGGGGCGCCCCGGGTCGGAGGGAAGGCGATCCCGCAGTCGCGTTCCCGGGAAAGGGAGCCCGTTTGTGCGTGTGAACTGCCGCTCCGCGCTGCCCCGGCGTGATTCTAACTGTTTTCATGGATTTTGTTCCTGCTGCTGACTAACGGTTCCGTCCCGCGCCTCGCCCCTCGCCTCTTTGGTTGCTCAGGAGAGACAGGTAGCTTTCCCCCTGGTGCGGGTCCGCTCTTTTCCAGCCTGGGGTCGGGATTTAGGAGCCTGGAGGTGTTTTCCGGAGACGAGTCCTTCTGGTTGTTGGCCTTGCGGTGGTAGGGGTGCGTCGGCTCGGCTGGGTGCACGGACAGAAATCCCTTTTTCCCTCAGCAGCCGCTGCTGATCCGCTTGGTGTTTCCTCTCCTGCAAGTTCCGGCCTCGCCCCTCGGGAAGAGGCAGGCTTGGGAATGCCTGGATACGAGGGCTGGAAGGAAGGAGATAACGCTCTCCGGGTTGGGAAGCCCCGGCCCCTCCCTCGGCGCTGCCGTCCCGTGTCCGTTCAATCCCGGAAGCGGCTCCTCCGTCCGCGTTGCCACGTGCCGGCAGCGCCGAGCCTGGGCGGTCCGGGTTGGATTGTTACCTGACGGGCTTCCCCTTTGGACTCGGCTCTTCCTGACGGCATTCCGGGTGGGAACGCTGTGCTTTCCCTGCCTAACGCCGCTCTTTCTTCCTCTCCATTTCAGCGCGCAGCAGAGGAACACCCAGACGAACAAGAAACGAGCCATCCCCAATCAGGTACGGCCGCCGGCCGCCCCGCTCCTCCCTCGTGCCGTGCGTGGCTCTCCAAAATCCCGCTCCGGGGGTCAGAGCACGCCGGAGCTGCGTCTCGCAGCTCCGAAATCGGAATTGCCGTTGACACACGGCCTCCTTCCTTGAGGGGGATTTCACAGCGGGGTTGGAGACAGGAAGGACGGAGCTCCGGCTTGCGGAGCGGGAGCGTTCGCTCCACCGGAGCTCCCGAAAGCAGCGGGATTCGGGATCGATCCCGAGCAGCCCTCCGGGGTGGGGGCGGAGGGAATTGGGAGCGAGAGGAGCCCGCCAGCCGCGTCCCCCCCTCGGTTCCGTCCCACCACGCAGCCTCCCGCTTCCGAGAGGTCTCGCATGGCCTCGTTTGGAAATGTAATGAAATATTAACACTGGAAAATTACCATTAATAGCATGTAACTGGTTTTCTTTTGCTGTTTTTCTGCTTTTTCCTACCGTTTTTGTGCTTCCCGCTCTCTTCTCCCTTCCATCACTTTCTTTTTCCTCCCTCTTCTGTCTCCTCGTCCTGCTTTTTCGTTTTTCCCCCTTAATTTTGCGCGCCTAAAGGGTGAGATCCTGGTAAGTACCCGCAGAGCGCGATAGCGCTGGTAGCCGACAGCCGGCGACGGACGCGGCCCCGCCGGAAAACCCTTCCCGACCTCCAGCGGCGCCTCTGGCTGCTCCGGAGTCGGGTCTGCTGAGGGCGCAGGAAGGCCGGGATTCCCGAGGGGAGCAGCCGGCCTCCGTGGGCTGAGTCCAGAGCCCGAAATTCGGTCTGGCCCCTGCTTCCCGCAGCCGAAAATACAGGGTGGGGGCTCACCCCTGCCGGAGCTGGATACTGGGAATCCGGGTGCCGGTGCTGGTTTTGCTGGCCCTTGGGAAGCAGGAAGGCAAAATTGTGGGGGTTTTAGCTTGGTGGGGGTCCTGCCTCTGCTGCATCGCGCCGGCGCTCCGAGAAAACGGAAGCATCTGGAAGGGCAGCGGTCTCCCAGCCTCCGATTCGGGCTTTACGGCCTCGGTACTGGGAGCGGCCTCGGCACCCGGATATCTCCCTGGGGAAAGACGCCAGGAAAATAATTCGGCTCCTGTGGCCGCGGGATAAAGCCAGGAGGTTGGGTTTGTACCTTCTGTGCCGTTAAACCCCGGGATTTCTGGGGTCCGGCAGCCTGGGAGGGCCCCGTGCCCGTTCCCGGCTCTTCCCGCTGTTCAGACGCTTCCATTTTCTCGGAGCGCCGTCGGGTGTTCCCACAGAAACAACGGAAACCCCCCGCAAGGGCCCGGCTCTCCCCTCCCCGCGCCGATTTCTGCGCAGGGCCGCTCTCCCGTCGCCGGCTGCGCGGACGCGATCGTGCCGGGTGACGGGGAAGGCGGAGATCTGACGATTAAGAACCGGAGGCGCCAGCGCTGATCCGGAGCCGGGCAGGGCTCCGAGAGCTCCGGAGCCGCTCAGCTCACCCCAAAACCAGCCCCGCTCTCACCAGTTCGAGTCGGTCTTAAAGGAACTTTTTCTTCTGGGCTCTCCGCTGTGCTGCTGGGGCTCGGCCTTCCTCTCTCCTCCTCCTCTCGGGAACAGAGGCGGTGTGCTGCGTCCTGCCCGGAGCCGCGCGCGGCGGGGGTGTCTCTGTCCCTCCCCTCCTCTACCCTGTAGCCAAAAAAAATCAGCTCCGGCCTTTTCTCTGACGCTCCGGCTGCAGCCTCGCGGCTCTCCGCAGCCCCAGGCAAATTCCCTGCTCCCAATCCCCCCAAACTGTCCCGGCGCCTCCGGCCGGGCTCGCAGGATGCACTTGGCTGCTCAGCCTTTTCCCTTTTCCATGATCCTCGTCCTCTCGGCCGCTCCATCTCCCTCCTCCTCCCTCTGTTCCTTTAAAACCAGACTCGCTTCAAATTTGGGGTTTTTAAGAGCAGCTCGGGCTCTCAAAGGAATCGGAGGGTGAAATCTTTCACCAGACGCCCTCCACGGTCTTAATTCCAGTGCTCCTTCCTTCCCCTCGCCGGAAAAAATCCGTCTGAATGAAGCTTTAGCTCTAGCTGCCCGCGCCTGCCGGCACTGCGAGCTTTGTCCGTGCCTAACACGGCGGATTTCGTCGTGGCTTTTCCGTCGGCGGCCGCCCGAGCGGCCTGAAAACGAGCCCCGGCCCCGGGCGGGTTCCCACCGGCAGCGCGCGGAAGGGCGCCCGCTTAATCCCGGCTTTGGGATTAAAGCCCCGCCTGGGCCTCGAGCGCGGCTGCTCGGAGCCGGTTCCCGTCGAAGCCACGACAAACTCCGCGTCTCGCTGGCGCCTAACTCTCTCCGCTTCCCCCAAGGGTGGCTCTCCCTGCCATCCACGCTTCGGCCTGGCCCCAATCGACCCCCGCCACGCGTTTTCCCGCGGCATTCCTGTTCCTAACCCCTGTGCTGCTCCTAACCCCCCCAAGCTGGCCTAGAAAAGCCGTCCATCCCGGCGGCGCCGGCTTTGCCGAGCTGCCGCCGAGTCTCTCCCGCTGCCGGGTTTTGGGAATATGCGCACGGGGGCCAGGCTGCCCCCGCCTCGGCCGGGCTCTCCCTAAATTTCTGGGGTCCCAGACGAGCGGGCGCTTGTGGGGCAGCTCTCCTGCCGTGGCGGCGGCTGCTGCCCCGGGGAGGTCGGAGCCTGGACGCCTCCGGAGCGGGGTCCCGGCCAGATGGGGCGGCGCAGGAGGAGCGGCCCAGTTTGGGAACGCTGCGTTCCTCGTTTTACCCGGGAGCGGGCCGTTGGCAGGTGGAACGGCGCCCCGAAGCGCAGCGCGGCGGTAAAACCGCAGCCTGGGGTCTGGGCCGCGCCACCCTTCCTCTCCGTACCGCGGAGGGATGCCCGGTGACGGGGAGTCGTTCCGCAAGGATTTTTGTCTCGGGGAAGCCCCCTTGGCGTCGGGAGGGCGATTCCCGTCCGGCTCCAGGTGTGGGGTAGTGGAGCAGGGGCTCTGCGGCGTGGAAGCTGCGAACTTCCTTGCCGCCAGCGCCGGGAGAGACGCTCCCGACAGCGCAGTCCTCGTACGTTAAGAGGGGGGGAGCGGATTTTGGGGAAAAACGTGGGATTCCTGGGTTCTAACGAGGCCAACGGAGACCTGGAGCGGGACGGGATGGGGAGAGCTGCTCCGTAGTGTCTGGACTGGGTAAGTTGGGCGCTGCTGCTGGGAACGTGCCGCAGGTGACAGGGTTAGGCTCCGTGGGCCTCGCCTCGCGCGCGGACGGCGGCTTTCCGACAGCGGGGACGGTGCTCCGCCACGTGCTGCCCTTCGCGACGCCCCGGCACCCGCACCCCTGCGCGGGACGCCCCAAATCAGCCCCCTGGCAGGGACTGTAATGCCCCCAGCAGCTCCGCTTCGCTCTCAAACCCTGAATTCCTGCCCGTCTCATCCCGTCGGAGCGCTGGGGCGTCTCCTGTCCTGGACCGGGCTGCCAAAGGGGAGCGAACGCGGAGCTGGGTTCGGATCTTCCCGCGGGTGCGGGCGTGGGCGTGGGCTCGCTGCTTTTCCCGCCCGGCTCCCAAAGCCGGGCGAGCTCCAGCCGTCCCGCCGCATGCTGCCAGCTTTCCTGGGAGACGGCGGGCTCTCCAAATCTGCCCGGTTTGGGGGTCTCCTGCTGCGGCCAGGGCTTTCTGCGGAGGTTCTAGGTGGGCTTGGGGGCTCGGGAGCGCTTTTCCTCACTCTCCGTCCGGGAAGCTGCCCCGGAGACGCCGCGGTAGCCTGTAACCTCTTCTTCCTCCCTCCGCTCCCCGGCGCCGCTCCTCTCGCCCGCAGGTGATCCGCAGGGGCTGGCTGACCATCAACAACATCAGCATCATGAAGGGCGGCTCCAAGGAATACTGGTTCGTGCTGACGGCCGAGTCGCTCTCCTGGTACAAGGACGAGGAGGTGGGTGCGAGGCGGGAAGGGCGGATTCGGAGGGGCGGGCGAGAAGAACCCCTCCCTCGGGTTGGGAGCGAGGATTCGCGCCCCTCGTCCCTCTCCCGGAGCGCGGCTCTGCTCCGGAGCATGCCCCGCGGGCGCCGCGCGGTCCCAGCCGGCAGATTCCCCGGCCCCGGGCGCTCCCCCGCGTTGCGTAAACGCAGATGAAGCGGGAGACGGCGGCGAGCGGCGATCCTGTGGGATCCAGCTGCCAGGGCCGAGCCGGGGGCGCTGCGGCGGGAAGGTTTCCTTTGTCTCCCGTCGCTGCTATCCCGAAACGCCATCCGGGAAGGACGGGGGGCACCCCGGCCCCATCCCGGCCCCCTGACCCAGCGTGGCAGCCCATTCCCAGTTTACCCATCCCAGCCAGGGGTCAGGAGGGAAATCATCTCCGTTCCAGCCCCGGAAGGGAAAACCGCTAACGGAAAACTTGGTCCTCAGCCCCGTGGGACCCTCGTTTATCGTCACTGAGCCCCCCCTCGGCTGTTCCCCGTGGGGCCACTGCGCTGCTCGTGCGTCGTGCGCCGTCCGAAAGCCGCATTCGGGCAGGGGGTGCCGGCAGGGAAAGATTTTGGAGCTGGAGGGAAGCAGGAAAGGGGATGGGGGTGGGCAGGAGCTGGCGGCAGCCCGGCCCCCCCAGCCGCCCACGCGGTGCTGGCCACCCCCTGGCCACCGACCCCCCCTCCAGGGCCACCCCACGCGCACAGAGAGAGCAGGGAGCCCAAATCCCTCTGCTCCGGGGTTTCTGTGTCCTTGTCCCGTGCTGGGACGGGGCCGCCGCTGCTCCCGGACCCACCCAGGCCGGACGTCCCGCGGCAGGGCTGTCGGTACCTCGCCCCTGCCCCAAACCGGCGTTTGGCCGCGCCAACCCCCAGCGCTTTTGTTGGGCAACGGGACGGTGGCGGGGCCGGCATCTCCCACCCCACTCCTCGGCGGAGCGGGCGCCGGAGCCGGCATCCTCGGCGGCGGCGGTGCTCTGGGTTGCGCCGGATTTCGGGATTTTCCAACGTTTCCGCCCCCCTGCTCTGAAATCGCCCCGCCGTTTCGCCGTTCCCCTTACGTCAGCGCTGCCGCCGAGCGTTTCGGGGGGACGCGAGGGGTTCGGCGCCGGAGCCCAGCACGCGGCTCAGGAAAGGGAGACGTGAAGGCGAGATTTTATTTCCCGGCGGGACGCGGGGCGCGAGAGCGAGGCCCGGCGCTCCTTTGTTCATCCTCCATCCTCCCGGCGCGCTGCGAAGGGGAACGGCTGTCCCGCGCCGAGCAGGCGGAATTTTTCACCTCTTCCCCCCCCCCCCCC
>WHYT01000144.1:0-19374 GCA_009806455.1 Tetrax tetrax
TTTTTTCATTGTCTACCATATAGACACAGTAGTAGAGTATTATATTAGTTATTTCCCAGCCCTAGAGATCAACTATTCTTTTTATTTGATACATTGCAATGATATCCTGGTACCCTCTGTGTGACAAAGGAATAATGTCTTGTTAGGAAATTAGATGAAAAGACACAAACAGTTGGACCATTTCTGGTTGAAGGAGAAGTTGTTCCCAAATGTCAGGACAAATTAGCAAAGCTTGGTGAAGCGACTGTCTTCAAATTCCCATTATCTGAGTTTCAGGAGTTGTCTTTGTTTGGGATACACCTGTCCTATTCTACCTCCATAGTAAAATCCAGTATAGAGAGGTCACTGGAAAATTTTTGGATGAACTAAAATTAGTTTGGGGCATGTGGTGAAATAACACTTTGGAGGGAAAGCTATGCAATGAAAATTTTACAATGTGGAACATGCCATTTCCAAAGTGCAGTTGACAACTCTGAGTTCTCTGTATCTGCTTCTCTTAAAATAATAAATACAATGCTAAAAAAGACCTATTTAAACCATTCCTTTCTTTGCATAAAATAATTCATGAGTAGAAGGGGAATACTTATAAATATTGCAGGAGAGGTCAAAATTAGACAAGTGGAAAATTTGAACAGTGAAATTGTTACCATAATTCAGTTTCTGAAATGCGCCTATATACACATTACACCAAGGCTACAAGTTTTTATAGCTCCTCTCTCATCCAAGCTTTAATGAAAGCTCATACTTTTTAAACCTAGCACACATTTGATTTTAAATCAGTTATTGGATCTTTCATTTCTCTTTAAGTTTCTGAAAGCAACTGAAATGTACAGATAAAAATGAAGAAGATTTGTTTTCTCAGTTTTCTTTGCAATGGACAGAATTACAGCCTCAGTTTCCTGTTTGAGATAATAACCTAAAGAATGTTGTACTTTCATATTTGTGAGAAAGCTTTGACTTTTCCACTCAAAGCCTCGTTTCAATTGGTAGTTTGGTAAGGAATCATAGAATCATAGAACGGTTAGAGTTGGAAGGGACCTTCAAAGGTCATCTAGTCCAACCCCCCTGCAAGAAGCAGGGACATCTCCAACCAGATCAGGTTGCTCAGAGCCTCATCCAGGCTGGCCTTGAATGTTTCCAGGGATGGGGCTACCACCACCTCTCTGGGCAACCTGTGCCAGTGCTCTACAACTCGCATTGGACAAAATTTTTTCCTAATATCCAATCTAAATCTACCTCCCTCTATTTTAAAACCGTTACCCTCATCCTATCACAACAGGCCCTACTGAACAGCCTCTCCCCATCTTTCCTGTAGGCCCCCTTGAGGTACTGGAAGACCGCTATCAGGTGTCCCCGGAGCCTCCTCTTCTCCAGGCTGAACAGCCCCAACTCTCTATGAGCCTGTGCTCATAGGAAAGGTGCTCCAGCCCTTTGATCATCTTTGTGGCCCTCCTCTAGACCCTCTCCAACTGGTACATGTCCTTCTTATGTTGGGGGCTCCAGAACTGGACACAGTACTCCAGGTGGGGTCTCACCAGGGCAGAGTAGAGGGGCAGAATCACCTCCCTCGACCTGCTGGCCACACTCCTTTTGATGCAGCCCAGGATGTGGTTGGCCTTCTGGGCTGCAAGGGCACATTGCTGGCTCACGTTGAGCTTCTCGTCCACCAGCGCTCCCAAGTCCTTCTCCTCAGGGCTGCTCTCATCCATTCTCCGCCCAGTTTGTGTTTGTGCCTGGGATTGCCACGACCCAGGTGCAGAACCTTGCACTTGGCCTGGTTGAACTTCAAGAGGTAGGCACAGGCCCACCTCTCCAGCCTGTCCAGGTCCCTCTGGATGGCATCCCTCCCTTCCAGTGGGTTGACGGCACCACACAGCTTGGTGTCATCGGCGAACTTGCTGAGGGTGCACTCTATCCCACTGTCCATGTCGCCGACAAAGATGTTGAAGAGGGCCACGCCCAACACGGACCCCTGAGGGACGCCACTGGTGACCGGTCTTCACTTGGACATTGAGCCATTGACCATCACTCTCTGAGTGTGGCCATCCAGCCAACTCCTTATCCACCGAGTGGTCCATCCATCAAACCCATGCCTCTCTAGTTTAGAGAGAAGGATGTCGTCCGGGACAGTGTCAAAAGCTTTGCACAAGTCCAGGTAGATGATATCCATTGCTCGTCCCTTGTCCACTGATGCTGTCACCCCTTTTTAAAAGGTTAAAAAAGTATATATGTTAATCATTTTCCCATGTTTTCTAACTGAACATATGCTTGAGGAAGACTGATTCCATAAGTTTAGCTTATATCTGGCAAATAATCTTGTTATGTGAGCAAAACAATGATTGACTTGCACCCGTAATGTTTTTCTTCAAGAAAAGATGAATTTTCTTCCCATGGGTCCAGTCACAAATGAATGTTGTGCACTGAAAGCAATAAAAGTCTGTAGGTGTAAGCTTATGAGGATGGAGGTTCTGCAGAGAAGCATGAATCCTTTTGTTAGTTATTGGCACCTTGTCAATCTTGTTACCGCCCTGTTTATACTCTCCTTCTTTAAATATATTTGCCTGCAGCCAGCCTTTTCGATGCCAATTTTTTTTTGGTGCGGAATCCATTCCATGGCAATTCTTTCTGATTTGTGAGCTCAACTGTGAAACGTAAGTGTCTAGTCAACTCTTCAGCAAGCAGCAACACATGCAATAGCAGTTGTACTGTTATGGCATGTGCTTGACTTTAAAAGAAGAAAGGGACTGTCTTTTTCTAACTCCTCTATATTCTGCAGCAGAGTGAGGATGGCTAAGAACGCTTTCAGAGTTTTTCTGAGACTAAAAAGGCTTATGTTTTCTCTGCGACAAACGGAGAGGGACTGCATTGCTGTCTTTCTCAGTCTGTGGGATGCCTGCGGGTAGATGGCATGTATCTTTATTTTGTGATGTATCATTTCTCTTCTGGCGATAAATGATCTGGTAAAGCCTTCCAACAGCTGGGAGTGAAGACAAGAGTGGCGAGAGGGAATGAGAGCAAAATACCCTTGTGGGAAATGAAGCTGGCTGCAGTTCTGGCCTTAAAAAATGAAACTGACTGAAGGAGCTGAGAAGATTCACGTAAGAGACATAAAGTATTTGGTAACAAGGATAAGGGAAAAATTAAATCATAATTCAGT
This sequence comes from Tetrax tetrax, assembly GCA_009806455.1. NCBI lineage: Eukaryota > Metazoa > Chordata > Aves > Otidiformes > Otididae > Tetrax > Tetrax tetrax. The sequence continues at coordinate 3,158 of WHYT01000144.1, forward strand.
CTTCTGCTCTGTTACTGGCAGTGTGGGACACATTCAGGAGTGCCTATCTGGGTGTATCTGTCTCAGCAGGACAGTTCAGACTCCAGTATTTGATTCTGAAGCTGTTTCTTTAGCCTGATGAGAAAGGCACTTCTAAAGGGCAAATTGTGGTGTCTGTCTCACAAATGACCTGGACCCTTTCCTTCTCATTTGTGAGAGAGACAGAGCATGTGTCTGAGTGGTGGTCTAGATCATTTATGGGAGACACAGTCTGTTGCGTGGGATCCTTTGTCAATTGTGGAAGTGGAAAACAGTACATAAGAAGTCCTATATCAGTTCTTGTGTGGGTTTGGGGTGGGGGATAGAGACAGGAGGTATTTAGGCCTCAAGTTTTTCTCATAGTATATTTTTTTTTTCTTGTGTTACCATGATTTTAGTTTTCTGTCTCATATCTTCTGACTGTCAAGAACAAGGAGCATATATATAACAGTCTTTGTTACATCTGTGAAAGGCATTATTGGAAAAAAAGTTTGTAGTTCAGAAGGGATTTTAGTGTGAGTAGTGCTGAAATTCATTTCTGTGTAACTATGAATCTATGAGAAAAGGACCTTTATTCTCCTGTAAGTTAGGGTGAGCTACCACTGTGAGACACATGAAAAATTATTCAGACCTCACATCTTATTAAACTGCACTACTTTTGTAGCTTCTTGAGTTTTAGTGCAGCTAATTCTGTAAAAGTTACAGGTAGTTATGTTCCCAGAATAATAAAAGTACCCAGAATGCACAGCCACAAAACATCATTGTCCTTTTGTCAGGGATAAAAAAGTCAGACAAAAGTCAAACCAAGTTTGTAGCAACCTGTTTTTCTAGACTTGTGCTTCATCAGGCTCAAGAAGGGAGATTACAAAGATGGAAAGGATTAGATGCAGGGGATGTTCCTGTCCTGTAATCAGACTCTCAGATTGCAAATGACCATTTAAAAGGAAGCAGGGCCTGTTGCAATAGGACAAGGGATCATGGTTTTAAACTAGAAGAAGGTAGATTCAGACTAGATTTAAGGAAGAAAATTTTTACAGTGAAGGTGGTGGAACACTGGAACAGGTTGCCCAGAGAGATGGTGGATACCCCATCCCTGGAAACATTCAAGGCCAGGTTGGACGGGGCTCTGAGCAACCTGACTTGGTTGGAGATGTCCCTGGTTCTTGCAGGGGGGTTGGACTAGATAACCTTTAAAGGTCCCTTCCAATCCAAACTGTTCTATGATTCTGTGATTCTAATAGGAAAAGGAATGAGGCCTAGGCTGTCATTGACAACCAGTCCCCAGCTAAGTATGCGGTAGCATTAGCATATGGAGTAAGACTCATGTACATGCCACACACAGCGTACATGTAAGTATATGCTCAAAGCCTTCCTCTCAAGGTCTAGAAAGTTTCTTGAAGCCCTTCTTTCTCATTAGCTTCATTAAAGAGAAAGTATTAAGGGTGATCCATGGAAAACACCATACCTGAGGCTGTTCTCTCTAAAGACTATATTCACTATTAGAAAACTGCTCTGTCAGAAAATTCCCAATTCGCTCTCATTTAATGTTTCAGTAATTATAGTGGCTTGTTCAAAAACACAGCAATCATTAGAAATATCTCTTGCTACGTATGAATTGTAATCTGCGATGTGAAACTATCTGTGATTTGGATTTTTTTAAACAGGCTGTTGTGCTGGTTATTTCAATTAAATCCACAGAAAATACATTAGATGTAATGATATAGCTCATGCAAAATGCTTACACTAAGTCCATTGAAATCCTTGGGCTCTTATTGTTTTAGTGAATGCATGATCAGATTTCGAGTTGATTCACTTATGAAGCTTACTTGAATGTAAACCTTCAGGCTTACATTGTTTCTCTTTAGTATTTGTAAAAGTGTGGCACTGTGAGACTTCTCATTGAAAAAAAATCACTGAAATCTACCATTATGCACATATTTGTTGCTAATATGACTAGTACTATTACACAAATGTATGGATTTTACCCTATAACATCCAGAGGTTCTTTATCCATTTTATTGTCTAACTCCTATTCTGAACTATGAGAGAAAGATGAGCTTAACAGCTTGGGTATTTGATAGGGATTTTAAAAATACGTATTTAAATGCCAGGCATTGTTACAGATTCAGCTACTTAATTGCCATGACTTGTATTTTTTAAAATGTTAAGGCTTCAAAAAAGGATTTTTTTCATGTTTAATGGAATTTTCATATGCAATGCAGTTTGTTAAAGGTATTATTTCTATTGATTTAAGGTTTGAAAATCCCATTAGGAAATATAAGCATCTTTAGGAACCAAAGTACTTTTTCTTTTGGACACCATTTAATGCAATGCTTAACCGTAAAAGCCACTCTGTGCCAATTTAATTTGAGATCAACCAATTTGGTTCAGAGATAAATGGATATGTCGTTGGTGTTGTTTCCATGTGAACATGCATCTGCACAGAGGTCATTCCACAGAAATCTGGAAAAACCTGCTTATCAATTTAACTGTGTGAGGTTGTCATTAGAGGTGTTCATGCACAGTGTAGGTCAAGCTCTGCTTTCAGGCACACCACTGTCATTTTGGAGCTTGAAAGAAGTGGACTTATTTTACTGGTGTGAGAATTGTGTATATTTCCTGCTGTATTGTCTTGAGGTATTATTGAAATGAAGGGAGGTGTTGCTCCTATAACTGTCCTCAGAAGAGTATGAGGACAATCCTAATTGTCTTTTCAGTCTAGTGGTGTCTCTGAAAGCAGGTTCAGTTTCTTAGAAATTTTGAATTGTCAGTCTTTTCTTAACGAGTAGATTGGGCTGTCCCTCATTTTATGGTAATATGTGCCAGTTTTCTGAAATTTATACATACAATTTATACAATTTTCTGAAAATTATACATATACTTTGCAAGCTGGCTCAGAGTAAGAGTCCACATTTCCAAAATATGTTTGTCACATTTCCTACCTAACGTTGCTTTGAGTGAGAGCACAGTTTATTTGTGATCTCTAAGGAGAAAGTATCTAATGGAAAAAACTTTCTAACCTGAAAGACATTAAAAAATGTTCAACTATAATAGTGCCTGCACACCAGTCTATTATATCTTTACTTTTCTGCCAAGGGCCAAGTTACCCAAGGGCACTTAATAAAAACAGATGATCCGAAGCTGACAGTGCAGACAGACTTACTACCTTATCTCTGAGTTAATGTGATCATATTGGCCAGTGCTTAAAATCATGCCTGACAACAATGTCAGTGAATCCTCTGCCAAGGCAATGAGCAGGTTTTTCTTCAGTATCTTTTTCGGTATAACAACATGATTACTGAGAGATTTCCTGCTTAGTTGAGGAAACCACACAGAACTGTAAAGTAAAATTGTTGTTTCATAAAATGTCTAATAAAATATAATTTCAGAAGGAAAAATAAATATTGAGTGGAACTACAATTAGTATTTCTAATATACTATCTGAGTAGTTCTCCAAATAGAAATTTTTCTTTGCTGTTCTTAAGGAGTGATCATTATAATTTTCTTTTATGGGACTGTGGAAGACCAGAGTTGCTTTCTTGTTATAGATCCTAATAAACACTTGACAGACTCACTCAGAAATGTCAGATTTTTCTTTGTAACTGTAGGGGACTGAGGTCCTTTTTAGTATGATTTCATAGTTCTCTGATTTTCTGATTTCTTTGTTAGGACTGTAACTTATTAATATGTTTATTGTGTGCCAACAAAGCTTTGTGACTAGAAATCAACAGTAAGATGGAAATGTTAAAGAGAAACAAAAACCGCTGCAATAAACTCAAGAATATTCAAGCTTCACTATGGAGAAACTATTTTTTTTTTTTCAAGCTTGAAACTCAAAGAATATATCAAAGATTGGGTTCTGTGTTATGCTTGCTGCCAGTTGAACCGTGCTGCAGATGCTACTGTATCACCATGTGACATATTGTTGTAGAGACTTCTGTGTGTTAAAGTAGATGACACAAGGGGAGACCTATTGTAACTCCTCTACTCCTCTCTTTACCCAAGATGCTACAACATCTTGATTACTTTCATGAGAATGAAGTTTAATAAATATCATGTTGTTTCTACCACCTACTCTTAAGTTTAAAAAGAAATGGAATGGCCATACTTGACTAAAACTAAAGGCAACCAAAGTCAAAGGTCCTTCTGATGCATGTACAGAAAAGGAAGAGTGTTATTGGTTCCTTTTCCACCTAATATTTTTAAGTGAATTACTTTATTTTCTTTCCTGTATTAAATCAGTATAACAAAGATTTTTCTGTTGTTTCTTTCCTTCTTTAGATGTACATCCAGACAACAACACTTACTGTCTCCATGAGTTTAAGTGCTTCTGTGTCTCTGGGCATGCTCTACATGCCCAAGGTTTATATTATCATTTTTCATCCAGAGCAGAATGTTCAAAAACGGAAGCGGAGCTTCAAGGCTGTAGTGACAGCTGCCACAATGCAAAGCAAACTGACCCAAAAAGGAAATGACAGACCAAACGGAGAGGTCAAAACCGAACTGTGTGAAAGTCTTGAAACCAACAGTAAGTCATCTGTAGACTTTCCCATGGTCAAGAGTGGCAGCACTTCCTAATAGATGTACGTTCACAAGAATGCGCTTTCTATTAATAATAAACTTTATTCTTTTTGTTCCTTGTTCTGCATGAATCCAGAGATGTGACAGAATTCGTGTACTGCTGAATGCAGGAATGCCTAGAATTGTTTCAAACAAATTGTTTTTCACAGGAGGATAGTTTTTTTTTAAAAAAAAAAGCACAAGCAGATTTTGGAAAGCCACATCTTTTTAAAATGATCTGGTTCAGCTAGTGCTAATTTGATGTGTTGTGCATTGCTGTGCCAGTCGTGGTATGTCCTGACAGTTCATGAGGTCTATTTATGATCATCATTGTATATTCAAAACACGGAAATTGTTGAAAAAAATATAATGAAAACAATTAACGTTGTTTTTATTTTACAGTTAGATATGAAAGTGAAAATAATGTTTTTTACCTTTCCACCTTAACTTAGTATTTGTCGACTTGTTCATTTATCACAACTCATATAAGTACTAACACTTCCCAGAACAACACTTCCCATCCAGGTTTTCATTGTGGTCTTACTCATCTTGGTATAAAATCCTGATAATTCGTATACAGTTTAATAATTGCATGGTCTGATATGTCATGGGTTAGTAATGGAAAAATGTTCTTTCCCATGTGAGAAAAGTTCCTGAATCTTGCCACATCTCCAAATTGTTCTGGTATAGAAGAAAACAGAGGTTATAGCTTCCATTCCACCACAGTCTTATAAACTGGACTTCACAATAATAATAATCAAATATAAGCTTAGTAGTAATGGAGAACTGGTTTCTATGGAGTTAGAGGTCATATGGGATGGACAGTAGCTGTTACTATTAAAGACAATTTTTCAGTTATTTTACTGCAAGTGAGGGCTTTTTAAATTTTTATTTCTTTTTGATGATGTTGACAGGAGATTGAATAGTATTATTTTTCTTGAACACATTCAGACAAGTCAGTACCAAGTTTGCAGAAAAATATTGTACTTACTTCAGAAAAATGCAACCCCCCTGAATACAATCAGAGTTTGCCAGATTGAAAACTATATAAAAATAGTCCATAAGTTTACCATACTATAATTACTGATGCATGGAGGATACTGAGTGCAAACCAATTCACTTTAAAAACTCACAACCCTTTAAAATGTGCAAATCTGCTGGATTGAGCTATGGGTTTATACAGCTTCAGGTATAACAAAGGACAAAAGGAGAAAAGCAATGAAATTCCTTGTGGATCAAATAATAAAATGGAAATATGAAGAACTCCATAATTTCTCAAATCTTCAGAAGTCACCAAAAGAAAATTCAGAAGGGAGAGGTGGATTTTGCTGAGTTTGTAAAATTATACATTGCTGAGGAAAAGACAAAGGAGGGATTCCACAGTAGGGTGAGAGAGTGTTAATAACAAAGTCTTGGGTATCTGATGTTTATCTACTGTACCTAATTAAGAAATTCTGTGCCTGGTATTCCTTAAACTATGATTATGCATAATTCATGGAAACAGCTGCTGTTGGAAGCAAGTCTGCTTCCCCAGTATTGTGATATATGCACGGTAATGCTTATTTACTGTGCTCTAACCATGATTTTAACAGTAGCACATCTATGTAATTCTGAGCTCACTAGGAGTACATCCTGACTATGCTTTGATCCAGACATTGTAATACTTCATAGGCAAAAATTCAGAGTCTACTCATTTGCACTCCAGAGAGCTGTCCCTATATAACTGAGCTCTGGCGTCAAGATGGGGTTCTCTCTTCCCTAAAATTGTTCTGTACCATTTGGATTTGATGAGCTTCCCTCTTTTCTGCCAAAATAGTTATTGTCAAAACTTTTGGAGGTTCCTGTGAATCATCAGTGCACAATGCCATATAAGTCCATTTTGCTACGTCAGTAGTAACAACCTCTCAACATTGCAAAATTTCATCTTGCACTGACTCCATTGTAGATCTTTCTTTTCAGTGATAGTATATGAAGCTGATCACAAAAAAATCAGGCTATTTCTAGTACACCAGAAAAGAGTGTTTCCCACCATTTCCCAAGCACAAATACTGATAGTGACAACAATGCTCATAAGAAATAAGATGAGGCAGTCAAGTAATTCCTTTTGCTTCCCACCCAGAGACAACTCTGCTCTATCTGGTTTGTCCTGTTCCATGTAGCAGACTTTACTCCATGCTGTCCCCTGTGTGAATATAGTAATTTTTTTTTTTTTTTTGTGGAAATACATTCATATTCAGTGCAAAACAAATTGTATCTAGGAAACAGGATGCAAAAAAAGTAACCAGATGCAATTACAGAAGGCATAACAATGACAAGTACTTTAAATGCATATAGATCAGATCACAATAATATTGCTTTAGATCCTCTTTTATTTTATTATTTTTCTTCTTGTCTCATTCCAACAGCAATGTAGTAACTGGATCTAGAAAAGAGTGTTCATTCCCAAAAACATTTTGAGCCAAATCTGTTACTTTTTCTGGCCATCTCTGCTTGCCAAATGTGGTTCATGTTATTACTATGAAATGCTAACAGTCTTAAAGAGCAGGACACCAGCTGTTGAAGCTTTTAGATCACCAAACAAAAACTGTAGGCTTATTACAGTTAACTATAAATACACTTGCAATATTTATCTAGTCAAAAACTGTTGTTTGAAGATGAGATTAGATTTAATACATTTCAAACTACTATCTACACTAGCTTCCCGTGGTATCATTTTTTAAAGTAAGAACACTCAGAACTTAGGATAATTTTTGTTTCTTGATTAGTCCTAGATTAATTCTGTCAAAACTATTTAAGTCTCAGATATACAAGGAAGTTACAGCAAATTAACAAGTTACTCTAAATCAGCTGAGGTATAGTAAATAACTTTGTATTTTGAGCTTCTTGCAAATGTCCTCACATAATTCAGCTTACTGAGTTTTGATAAATCCGATTACGTTACATTGCTGTGGGCTAAAAACATACACATGGAAAGTTATCATAGAGCTCAGCTGATACAGGGTAATGTGGTAAGCTAGCTTAAACTAATCACTTATCTGAGCCTATTTTCAAGGCGAAGGAAAAAGAATAAGCTCTGCTCCCTCTGTCCTTTTGTTCCCAAATGTGCACAGTTTGCAGATGTGCATTTATTTGTTATTTCTTAGCTGGGAACAAGATCCTTTTATGCTCTAAGGAATTTGGTACCATTTCAGCAGTCCTGCATTATTTTCAGAAGGAACTTAATGGGCCAAAGGAAAAATAGAATCCTCTCAGAAATCCAGCTGTGGGACCATGGGAGAGTTCAGATGGCAGCAGAACATCCCATCTCAAAGATCTGAAAGATGTAAATGAGGATATATTTGCTCCAAGTGTCCCAATACATGCAAATAAAGCTATTTCATGTTCATACTCGAATACTGTGATCGGTTATGTGAAAGACTTAATTAATATGCCAAAAATAATCCTGTCATGAATTAGCTCTTCCAGACACAAAGTACTGGAGCTACCTGTGCAAGGGGAAATAAGAAATATTACATTTTGCAGCTTCCTTTTGACTAGTCATTCTTACATATACATTGTTGGGGACAAAAATTATAGTGATATGTGAATTATAATGGTCTGGTTCTGCCGTATCTTACAAAATGACAAATGCAATATTAGAATAAAATTGCTTAGAAACCCAAAGAAAACATGAAGAAAAAGCAAGCAGCAAACTCATTTATTTCTACTAGCTAGAGTTATTTTGCAGCAATTTTAGCGATCTTTGATTTAGTTTAATCTTTGGTGCAGGAGAGAGAAACTGTCATTTCTTGGTTTCTGTAGTTTGTTCTCAGAGTATTGAATTGTTGGGCTGGATTTAGGAGTTACCATGAAGAAATATTTTCCTATCCCTCTCAGCTGTTCCCACAGCTGAGAAAAAAGGAAAATGAAGGAAGGAAGGTATGGGAGATGAATTAAGATCTTTGAATCTATAGACCAGACAACTTTTGTGCCTTCAAGTTATTTTCATTCTGCCAGCTACAGTCTTCACTGCCATAAGTAGAACATGTCTGTAGCAGACAGAATATAAAATACATTTGGAAAGTCAAATTCCTCTCTATGCAGTGTGACATAAACCTTAGTATAGAGACAAAAAAGAGACTCAATCTCCCAGCAGTCTGATTTGCCATGTACCCAACTGGTTTAAAACTTCCTGTGAGACCTGATGTTACCACTTCCCTCTTCCCACCACTACATTAACACAACAGTGGAGACTTGAGCCATATTTTTTACAACAAAGGGGTAAGATATAAGGGCTAGAAGCTGACACAAACTACTTCCACATAAGATTCACAGTTGTTCACTTTTACAATAGTAAATATGTTTATCTTTCTCAACATATTGCCTCATTCTGATCAAGGGGAATCAGCTTTGCTCAAAGGAAGACACGATCAGCTGGCCATCAATGTAAGGAGTCCATAATAGCTGGCAGCTCTAAAATACAGCCTAGGTTCTGATAAGCATTTCTACTGGCCCACTTATATGCAGATTATTTGTGTTTGAAGGGTCTCCAGAGAATATGTGCTGTAGGCAGTAGCTACTTAGTTTTTCTAATTTGGAGAGATGTTTCCTGTGTTAGACTTTGCTCCTTTTAGGGAGCATAAGCCTCCTTCTAGATGGACAGCCCACCACTAGCTGCAAAGCCATCTTCAACCAGTAGAAGAGAGAGAAAAATCCAAGTTCTAAATTAAAAAAGAAAGTCTATACAGAAATCAGCCATAGTAATACTAGACAAACAGTAAGTTAAAATTCTGTTACGGGTATGCTAAATCTGTTTATCATTGTTCCTCTCTTTTGACCTCTGCTTCCCCAAGTCATAAACAAAATAAGTTATCATCAAGAACACAGAACTTGAGAACCAACTTACCGCTTATATATGTGCTTGAACTTTCTTATCTTATTCCACAAACATGGGACATTTATTTGGAAATAGTTAGACACTGTCTGACTTCAAATGCTGAATATGTTGTGTTATGCTGTATATGCTGTCTGTTTTTTTCCTCCTCTCTTGATTCTAAAAATCCTGAACTTTGTTTTTTGTTGTTGTTGTTTGTTTTTGTTTTTGTTTTTGTTTTTTTTATTTACAGCCTCTTCTACCAAGACAACCTATGTCAGTTACAGCAATCAGGCAAACTAAGCAGGGATGAAATTCACCAGAAGACCTGCAGAATGGAATCTTGCAGACATAGACTTTACCACCACTGGAATTCAGTCTTGGAAATATCAATAGACTTCATTCAAATCAATAGTCAGTCTCCTAAAGTACAAGGATTAAACAAGAGGCAAAAGGCAAAAGAGACAGGGGAAGGAAAAGTCCAGTTTTATAACATAGAGACAGTGTCAGTCTTCTGAACTGTTCACAAAAGGAAGCAAATCACAAAAGGAAAACAAATGTAAGCTTGTGAAAAAAAAATGCTGTTGAAATAAATCATGTCTGATGTTATATTTGTAAGTACTTTTTTGTGATTGTGACAATTTCCTTTCCTGTCCTACATTGTTCAACTTGTAAAAGAAGATGAGTTTGTTTCTTGTGATGGCTGACTGAATTAAGTCCTGGGTTATGCTAAAATAAATGCAATGGTCAACGCATGCTGATTTTTATACAAAATAATTTATTTCTAATAATAAAGGAATGTTTTGAAAATGTTGAGACTTGTTTTGTTGCAGTTTTAAGGAAAAAAAGGTCCTTACACTGTTGTCTATTGTTTGTTTAGAATGTGCAGTAAAGGTGAGTGTACAAATAAAATAATAATCATGGCATCAGAAGAACGCAGTGTAAACTCTAAGCATGTGTGTGTGTGTGCGTGTGCACGTGTGTGTGTATGTATGTGCATGCCTGCATGCATGTGTATGTGTGTGCTCTGCAGTGTGTGAATTTATTTGTTCAAAGCTTAGTGACTATATTTTCTAATGGAAGGATTTTTTGCCCCTTCTCACTCTCAAAGTGCATTTTATATGTTTGTAAAGTGAAGGAATCCTAGCGGTAATTATTTTGTATGATCGTGTTATATTTTTGAACCTCCACTAATAATTTTATCCTTTTCATTTCTGGAACTTACAGTTTGTAAGACTTTATGACAACTAGACTGGCTTAAGCTGAAAGACTATTCAGCATACTATCCTGTCTCTGACAAAGGGATGTAGCAGATGCTTATCTCAATAAAGGTGACTTCGAAATAACAGGAGATAAATCAATGGAGAATTTGACAGTAACTTAGTGGATACTATTGCCTTATTAACACTTAAAAATCAAAGAAATAGCTGTCCATCTACAATCTTCACATCTTCTAACTCCCATATGAAACGATTGTGCGTTCGTTAGAAATGATCATGCAAAGAGAAAGAGAAATATATATAGATATCTATCATGTTAATAAACCCTTCCAAAGAAGTTTTAAAAAGATAGCTAGGGACTTTACACTTTGTTACTGTATCTGTGAAGTTCTTTAAGACTTTTCCACTCCATACACTTCTTACCATTCATCAAGTTAATGGGTTTTCACAGTCAATTGGTTATTAAATGTTATTTCTCCTGAATTAGCCTGGATGGCTCCTTGTGCTTTTTTTCCACAAAGGAGAATGTATCTTACAACATGTGTTAAAGAAGTTGTGGTGGGTCCTAATTACATGAATGAAAGTTGAAGTATCTGAAATGGAATGTCTTTCTATTACAACGTCAACATTTAAACTCCAGCACAGTCAGCAAAATCTATGACAGTGAATTTCCATTTTCAAAGTATTTGACAAAACATAGTTATTTTTTTCCAAGCATTTAAATGACTGAATTATTAACCGATGATTGCTTTGGTATAGTGTGGTATTGTGTGTTTGGTATGTGTGATATATTGTGTGAAAATTCCTTTTTCGACTATGCCACAAGCACATCAATCTCAAACTCATAAACTAATACATGCTTCATTTTAAGGATACAAGTAATGAAGTTAATGCAAAGACCTGTAAAAAAAAATCATAAAAACAGTTTTAGTTCTGTTTCATTAGCTAACATCTTATAAAATTGAAGGGTTTTTGTGAAAATGGATTGATTAGATCAATGTTTTAACAAGACAGACTTCCATATCTAGAATGGATTTCCTAAGAAAGAAAGAGAGAGAATCTGTTTTATCTGAAAACCAATGTTTTGGCAGTTTATTTTCAAGAAACCTTTGAAAAGTTTAGTTTTCAATCCATGACAAAAGAAGTTTCAAGTATTTCATCTGAAATGTCTATACATAATAACATAAGCATAATGACGTGCATTTGAAAAAGCAGTACATAAGAATTGCCTTTAAAACACATTTCATATACACACATATTTTTTATACGTATAAAGATTGGCATAAGATATATAAATATCTTCCAGTGTCACAGTAGTCTAAAGAAAAAGTTTTTCAGAACAGATTTATTGAGACCAGTATACACTTTTTTTTTTTTTGTTGAACAGTAGGGTAAAAATGAAATGCAAATTATTCTATGCATTTTCTGTGTCATTCTCTCTGAAACATGGAATATATTAAGCCTATGAGTCTCACTGGTATTAATACAACTCATCAGATAAGTGAGCACACAATATGAATTATGTAATGAATTGGGGTTTTCAAAACACAACAGAATGGCACTGGTCTACAGGTTTCACTTCTATAGAGCAGTTATGTGCAGTTTATGCTTTTGCATAGAATGGTGCATATCTGCCTCCTCTAACTGTGATCGAAAGCACATTCTTCTCTTGTATCCCTTGGGGACTAAGGAAGAAAAATGCATTTGTATGTTTGAATGAAATGACGACTTCATTCTCTTCAGCTTAGGAGACTTTTTCCTGTACAGACAGTAGCAGTTCCAAAGATTGTTTTCTGGCAACATGATTTGTGAGTTCTGCTTCCAAGATTGTGTCTTCAGGTGACTTTAAGTCCCATTTGTGCAATAGATTGTACATCAGCTCTAGAAGTCCTAACTTCTAGGTTAGCTGACCTAAATTTTGTGACTCCACTGGAGATCTACTTGGGGGATTATTGATTAAGAGACTGCAGTCTACAGCCTCTAACCAAGACAGATTAGCACCACCACTGAACACAAAGAGTTCAGATAAAAGTGTTAAATATTTTTCAATTATCGATTCTAATTAGTTTGAGTTGTCTTTTTTTTTTTTTTTTTCATATTATTGGGCTTTGTCTCCAGTTTAGCTATTATAATATAAAGCAACCTCCTAAAAATAAATTACTAGAAAGAATGAATCAGGGAATTGTAAAATACAAAGGAAGGAGAAATTGCTATAATTTTGCAGAAGGAATATATGAAAGGATGAACTTTAGAAAAGTTGCTTCCACTGTTCTTTAGTTTTTATATTGCAAGGTCCACTTTTATGAGAAGATTGGGAGAATTCAGTCAGCAACAAGAAGAGAAATCCCCGCAGAGTCTGTTGTTATTGTGCCTTTAAATACGCATACAGCTGCTGCATTTTTCTTCTCTCTCTTTGAAATAGCCATCACTTAATCTTTCTATACAGAAAACTCACTGTTTGTGGTGGTTTTTTTAGTTGTTTTGTTTTTTCACAACATCTGTTTCTACCTTGGTCTACTCTTTATCTTACAGCACTGACATTCATGAAGCTACAGTTAAACTATTACCAATGTTTCCATTACGAATTATATTATCTAACACACACAAAGATTCTGAAGGTTGAAATTTGGCATGTATTGTCTTAGTGTATATGCAAAAGAACGTAAACGGAAAAATATAATTATTTAGGTAAGTTAAAATTAAAAGCTTATAGTCAAAATCAAGTCCTGAGGCACATGTAATCAGAAGATCATAACAATTTAAAAATTGGACAATGATCATAATACAACATGTTCTAGTTATGTACAATACAATTAGAAAAACTAAAGGAAAAATTATAAGAAAGACTCATATGAAAATACAAATGTTCAATATCCATTTTCACATATCTTCCATTCAAAGTAGATTTTGAGGGCCTATGGCCCCAGTGTAAGGAACATTTAAGTTATTTAAGATCTTCCATTTAATTTAGTGGGTTTGAGATCAGGCATCAGATGATTTATCATTAAATTTAACATTTTAAAACTGTTAGCTTTGAATAAATGGCTGTCACTGAAAGCTACTTGACTTGTATATAAATTTTAAACTGTATTTTAATTGATAATTATAACCCTTTAAATGTTTTGTGCATATGAATAACTCTAGTATATAAATCACTTATGTGTTCATAAAAAAAAAAAAATGTGCAAATCAGATTTTATGAATGAAATGATGTTATGGGACTGCTAAACTAGATCTTCTATTGGCCTGACTTTGAGACACTGAGTACTCTTAAATCACCTGATCTTCCCTGGTATCTGAAAGTGGGCACCAACTAGAGCTGCAGAGAATAATGTTAACCTGATGTAAAACCATGATTGTTGAGGGGAAAAGAACCAAGTTGTGAAATCATTGGAGAAATATAGACTATAATAGATAATTCTATTTAGGACTGATTGAAGTTAAACACCTTGATACCTAAAAGGATCTTGATCTTGGAGAATTCCATTTATGAACAAGGAATGAACTAAGATCTTGAACTGACCTGCAATCTTAGTTACGCAAACTTTCATTGTCTTACTTCACAAATGTAAGCAGTTCATTGTAGTAAAATTAAAATGCATACAGATCAAAGCCTGGATTGGTGCCTCTAGCTTGAAGACAGGTGACAGGGTGAGGTCCCCTGTCAGTGGCACTGTCTTCTAATAGAGAAACTGTCTCATCATATAAATCTAGTGCATACTAGTTTTAGTATCCTTTGACAAGATTTACTCTCTTCTGTCAACCATACACTTCAACAGACCCCAAAGATATACCATATGCTAAAGATTTGGTCAAAAGCCAAGTGAAGTTCACAGGAGTCTTTTAGTAGACTTACTTATTCATAACTGCCAAGAGGGACTGCATAATTCTACTTATTTCTAGTCCAGACTGTAACCTGAAACCATGCAATGACTTATAAATCAGATGGGCAATACACAATGTCAAAATAAATTCAAATCTAATTTTTATCTGGAAGAAACTACCATTGTTATGAATGAGGTCCCAGTGCCAAGACCAAAGATGTATACCAAAAGCACAGTGGCTGAAGTATTATACCAATGAAAGTCTGCAGAGTATGGCTTATGCACGTTAATGAGACAGTGTCTGAAAATGTGATTATCAAAGTTTAGTTAAACAAGGAGTTTATCTCAACTAATTTCAATCCACTCAGATTTCACAGTAGTTTGGTAACTGATATATTGAAGTTTAATAACGAAACTTTTCTGTAGGCACAGTAACATCTTTTTCATCTAAAATTATAAAAAAAACTTTAATGTACAAACTTAGAGTTTAGTTCTGGTGACAGAGAAGTAGACTACAGTTTTAAAATTGCTGTAACTGGTCATTTATGTGTGAGTACACTGCAGCAACTCCATCAGGAGACAGAACTTTCTTTTACTGATATCAGGAACAAGCCTTTAATGTTGTTTTGTGACTGCAGGATAGATACAATGAGATCGGAATTGCTCTATGTATCAGCTCAATGAACCAGAAATTAAACAGAATTTATAGACAATACTTTAACTGTTCTATTGAAAAAGTAATGAGCCACTTTATCAAAAATCCCTTTTTTTCAAGAAATGTCTAAATAGCAATTTCCACAGTAGAGTTTTTAACTAATAGTATTAGCTCTGTTTCAAAGAATAGATAATCTTTATTACTAACCATGGAAAGAAATGAAGAAGAGCATTCCGAACTGTCGTAGTTTAGCCCCACTCAGAACCAGGAGCTACGCAGTGTCTCATTCACCCTCACCATCCCTCAAGAGAACAGGGGAGAGATAATATCGCAAAAGGCTCAAGGATCGAGATAAGGACAGGGAGAGATCATTCAAGTTACCATTATGGGCAAAACAGACTCAACTTGGGGAAAACTAATTCAAGTTATTAAAAATAAAATGCAGGATATATAAAATAAAATATAGGATAATGAAAGAGAAAACCAGATCTTAAGAACACTTTCCTCTCACCCCTCCCCTCTTCCCAGGTTTAATTTCATTCCAGACTACCACACTTCCCTACCCTGAGTGTCCCAGGGGGAATAGGGAATGTGGGTTGCAGCCAGTTCATCACACATTGTTTCTGCCACTCCTTCCTCCTCGGAAACTCCTCACATTCCTCCCCTGCTCCAGCATGGGGTCCCTCCCATGGGCTGCAGTCCTTCATTAACTGCTCCAGTCTGGGTCCTTTTCCATGGGGTGCAATCTCTCAGGAAACGGCTGCCCCAATGCAGGCCCTCCACAGGCCACAGCCTCCTTTGGGCATCTGCCTGCTCCAGCATGGGGTCCTCCACGGGCTGCAGGTGCATCTCTGCTCCTCCGTGGGCCTCCATGGTCTGCAGGGGCACAGCCGGCCTCACCATGGGCTGCACCATGGGCTGCAGGGGAATCTCTGCTCCAGCGCCTGGAGCACTTCTTCCTGCTCCTTTTTCACCGACCTTTGCATCCACAGCTGTTCCTCTCACAATAAATTTCTCACAATTGGACTCAGGCAGATTACTCTCACCTTCCCTTCCCTTCCCTTCCCTTCCCTTCCCTTCCCTTCCCT
>WHYT01000147.1:0-26881 GCA_009806455.1 Tetrax tetrax
TTTTTTTTTTTTTTAATTCTGGGACATACCCATACCTTAATCAGAGGTACCACAATACAGTTCATAAAATGCTGTAAGTCTTTTGACTTACAGATCACAATTTCCCTGTTTCAGGTATATAATGTTGATTTTTAATTTTATTTATCTTTTAAAAAATGAGCTTGTTTTTTCAGAGTGAGTTCAGATTATTTAGCCCCATTGATGTTTTTATGTCTGTCTCTGCATCTCATGATTTTGCAAACACATATCACTTCCCTTTCCAAATTCATGATGACTCTTCTTCCAGCTTTGAGGTAAATTAATAATTTATTTTAGGGTATCATATAATAATGTCAATTATCTGAAAATACCTATGAGGATCACAGGCAGCCATTGGAGTAAATTTTGTGTGGGGTTACTTAGGTGAAAAAAAAAACCAAAACAAAACCCCCAAGTTACTCAGTTTTATGAATTATTTGCTTGCATTTTTATCAATATTATATCAGTATCAATACAATATCAGTATAGATCCCTACCTATTTTATATATTTGATCTTAAAATTTGATAACACAAATTCAACTCAGCTGTTAAATATCCTCAACTTGTTTTTACCATTCCTATCCTGCAGATTGCCAGCAGGGTCAGATTTACAGAGGGTACTTTCAGTGCATAGGGTTATGCAACATGTTTGTTACGGCAGTTTGCAAAAGGTCTTATCAAGAGCAACCCAGAACATTCAAAGTTGTATAAGGCCAGATTAGATGCTATGTGCTCCTCAGAACTTCACAGAGGGCAGAGCAACAAATAATATGACAAATAGTTGATGTTGAGATCAAAAAAGCAAGAAAACTCTTCAGTGAAGAACATGAAGGGGGAGCATTGCTTGGTAAAGAATATATCAAATAAGTTCCTAAGTTCCTTAGATAACGAGGAAGAGTTCATCTAGAACTGGAAAGAAAATGAGAAGCCAGGGAAAATTAAAGAGTCAAAGAGGCTATCAGCATGGAAACTGAAGTAATCAAAGACGGCAATTTGGCAGAATGTTATAGGAAAAAAAAAGGAAGTTGAAATCACTTGCAAATTTATCAGCTGTGATTTCACTTTGTCAGGACAAACTCTTTTTCTCCATCATTATATGGAGGACAAAGGACATTTAACAACTCACGTATCACAGCTGATTTTACAGGCCTTGATAATGCAGATCTTGTACTTGAAAAACCTTTTGGCTTCAGTAGTGAGTTAACCATTGCTAACAGCCAAACTCCTACTCAGATGCTCACCCATTCCCTCCACCTCAGTAGGATGAGGGGGAAGAAAAAGAAAACCAGGAACAAGAATGCTTGCAGACTGAGGTAGAGACAGGGAGATTGCTTACCGATTACCATTGTGTGCAAAAAGGACTTGTCTTGGGAAAAAATAATTTATTGTAACTTAAAATGGATTTGGGTAGTGAGAAACAAATACAAACATTAAAGAAATAACTTTCTTACTCCGTTTCCCAGACTCATCCTCACTCCTGCACTCCTGTCTCCTTTACCCACGTCATGTGGTACAGAGGGGATGGAGAATGAGGCCTATGGTCAGTACACAGTATTTTTTCTCTGCTGTTCCTTCCTCCTCACACTTATTCCCTGTTCCAGCACGGACTTACCATGAGACCCCTCTCTTTTATGAAATATCCATCTGCTCCATCATTGAGCATTTCCTCCTCCTTCTCTGACCTTGGTGTTCCCTCCGCCATTTCTCACTCTTGATTTGTTTTTTTTTTCTCTCCTCCTCTGCTTGTCCATCATTTCTGCCCTTTCTTAAATATATTTTCCTAGAGGTGACACTAGCTTGGCTGCTGCACTTAGCTGTGTCCTATGGAGGGTCCACTGGAACTGCCTGACACCAGTTATGTACAGCATGAGGCAACCACAGATCTCTTCTCACAGAGGCCACTTCTGTAGCCTCCCACTGCCAACACCTCGCCACTTACACCCAATATGGCTTTACACTGTGGTGTAATGCTGCTGCTTCAATCAGAGGCAGAGAAATCTGAGGGACTGAAATAGTATTTTGCAAGTGAGTTTCTGTTATGTGAGGTGGTGCCTGTGCGTGATAGTGTCAATTTGTGTCAGGTTGTGTGACTTGCAATCAGACCATATAGTTGAGAAATACAATATGTTAATAATCAATGTTAATGAACCTCTCCACTGATGAAGGGTCATTTAACTATTACCAATTGTAGTAATACTGAGAAAGCATGATCCCTCACATAGATAATCCAGAGGGCATCAGCAGAATTTCAATAAATTGGAATTAAAGAAATCAAAACTCTCATAATATAAGTTGACAAAAACATTACAAGTTACTTGATGAGACAAAGAGACAAAGCCTGACTTGACTTTTCCATGTTTTTGCAACCTACTGGGTCAGAGCGGGGGGAAAGACCACACCCAGAAAAGAAAGCAGAAGGGAAGGGAAAGGACCTAAATGTTAAAATCCTCCAACTTTGCTCTGACAAATCTTCCTGAATGTCAGTGCTGGTTCAGTAAATGATGGCTGATACAGCCCAGTAACAAATTTCTACTTCATTGAGACAGGGGGAGGAGGTTGAGGGGAATCCTGACGCAGTGGTCTTCCTCTAAGTCATACTACCTTCAAATTTTCATCCTAGGGAGGTGCAGGTCACACATGTCACCCTTCAATCTCTTCATGCCTTTACTCAGGACTCTATCCAGAGGTCTGAAATTGCTATAAGGCTTTATTCTGAAAGCAGGAACTTGCCTAACTAGCATTTAAAAGGAATATTGCTAGCAAAATCATTAATAGAACTCCAAATATTTTTTGCAAAAGACAATAGATCTATATTCTTTAAAATATAAAAAAAAATCCCAGGCAAATTCAGAGCAAGGAGGTGAAATGGTAGCAGTAGTAGAACTCAGTGGAATGATATAATAGCAATTATTATTACCTTGCAGTGGGAACACAGGTGGACTATAGAAACAAGGAATAATTTTACACCTCACTTATAACCAGCCATTTGTTGGTTTCAACTTTCACAACATGGGAGTAGAAGAGAACTTGATGCTCCCTTGAGGAACAGCAAGGTTGAGATCTTCCTTAGATGGTGAAAGAAGTTGCTGTGGAAGTACCTAATCCTGACCCATTATTATAACAGAATAACAGTACACTAATTGTTATTTTGAGTAAAAACATATCCTCATGATGGTGCATTAAAAAAAAAAATCAAGTAAGACTTAGGGTCCATTTTTTAAATGGATAATTAATGCATTAATGTGAGTAAACTCAAACCTCTTTTAATATAATTCCTGAATATGTGCTCAGCTTGGGCCTTTACATAAAAAGTTCATAATACATGACATGATATGTCATGTAGTCACTTTGTAAATGTCAAGATCTTGATGGAAAATAAGTCTTTCATTATTTATTCAACTTACCTTGTACATCCAGCAGCACTCAAGACTAGATTTTTCCTTCCTAGTTGTAGGTTTATCACAGAAATGTCTGAATTAAGAGCACTGTTGTTTTAATTTATTTTTTTTTCCAAAAGTAGTGGGAAGACTAGAAGACTGTAAACAGCAATCATGCAGCCTGATAGAGAGCTGAGTCATCTTCACAAGATACTCTTTTTCTTTCTTTTTCTCTATTTTCTGTCTGTTACAAGAGCTAAGGGGTATGTTTCTAACTTAATCCCGTGGATAGATGGATGAATGTGGGATAGTCTGCATAGTTGCACTTATTATTTCTTCTATTGTTCTGCTTCCTGCGGATAACGAAGGATGCTCTGCTTGAGCTTCTTCCCATAACTTTCTAGAACTTTGGAATTAGGATAAGAATCTCCTTTTCTCAGAAGTCTTTGAGGAAAAGATATCCCATAGGGGTCTTTTACGGGTTTCACCTGATACCTGAAAATAGATTAAAAGTAATAGCATTCTGGGCACTAGCAACAGTGAATGTAAATTCTTCATTGACTGAGTTTTCAAAGTGTTTTAGAAGTCAGGACAGCTGAGAACAGACAGAGAGAAATAGCTACTGAGCAGTCTGGCAAGCAGACGTGAATAGAAGCCAAAGCATAGCGGGGTGATGTTTGCTGGTGGCACAGTTATTATACCCGACTCACAGTGAAACATTCTTGCACAGGAAAACTGTAGTGATTCATATGTGGTTGTGAATGAGTTTCTAATAATGCTCACAAATTCTCTGGAGTTTGCAAAGGAATTCAGGCATTGTTCATTAATAAAAACTAATACTTTCCCTGTACTCCCTGCCCAGCACACAGCAAAACTGATTCTACCATTATTAATAGAGCCCATAATTAAATTACTTATTTGGAGTGGGCAGCAGAAGTAGTAACACAATAAAGCACAGGCAAATATAGATGAGCATTGAGCTAGGAGACTAATTTTAACAAAATAATAAATTGCATTCCTCACAGGGAAAAAAAAAAAAGAAACTAACAGTGGAAACGTTAATTAGAGCTGGCCAAAAAATCAAGACTTCTCTGCTTTGCATGATTTATACATTTGGCTTCTGCATGATCTATATATTTGTTCTTAGAACAAACCCTTTAAAACCCAAGTAATCTGAAGGAAAATTAATGTAGAGATATCAAATCTTTGTGGTTTTCAAACAAAGAGTTTGGGATCCCAGAACTCTTCATGGGGATTGACATTCTTGTCAATCATCAGTGAGTATTTTACAGGAATATTAATTTCCCTAGCTGGCAGGTCTCCCAAGCTTCCAGCACCCTTGCTATGTGGACTGTCCCACAAGTACAAATCACTACAAGGGACACCTCTTTACCCTGAACCATAACTACAAAACAGGAAACCTGGGAGCTCTGGAAACTTTGGCTGAGCTGCTGGGCATCAAGCCATGGTTACAGACCAGAGTCACAGGGCTTTCAGGCTCTTTCCCACACAGTAGGAGACTTGACTTGAATATCTACTCCAGTGCTTCAGATTTTAGGTCTCTAACATGGTTACTGGATAGACAGGAGCGACAGAAGTGGAGTTGTGGAACCATGCTGGTTGCAATGCTACAGGATAGGAATCCAGCTTTTCCGGTTTTCAGGAAGAGCCATGCACCAGGTTTCCAGGGTGCATTTTCCAAGCACAGTCTCCACCTTATCAATGGGATTTTATTTTGCAATTTTTGCAGTAACAGTGTTTCTCCCTTTTTCCCTTTCACTGATGGGTTCACAGGAAAAAAAAAGAAAAATCATAAAAACATAGAATATAGTGTCCCAGGACTCTTCTTTTCTCCAGGCTGAAAAACAACAACTCCCTCAGCCTTTCTCCACAGGAAAGATGTGCCAGCCCTCTGATTATTTTTGTGGCCCTCCTCTGGACCCACTCCAACAGGTCCATGTCTTTCCTGTACTGAGGGCTCCAGAGTTGGGTGCAGTACTCCAGGTGGGATCTCACGAGAGTGGAGGAAAGGGGGAGAATCACCTCCCTCGATCTGCTGGCTACAATTCTGTTGATGCAGCCCAGGATAAAATTGGCCTTCTGGGCTGCGAGCCCACATTGTTGTCTCATTTTTCATTTACCAATTTTTCATCTACCAAAATCCCCAAGTCCTTCTGCACAGGACTCCTCTCAGTCCATTCATCTCCCAGTCTGTACTAACACTGGTAATTGCTCCAACTCAGATGCAGGAACTTGCACTTGGTCCTGTTGAATTTCTTGAGGTTTACAGTGGCCCACTTCTCAAGTCTGTCAAGGTCATTCTATGTGGTATCTCTACCTTCAATCATAGCATCTATATATGCATAATTATTCACAAGAAGTAAATCTTTTCTGTCACAGATCATTGCACTTTAGTTAGTAGAGCAGTAAGGATTTCCACAGGACCTTCCTTGTCCATAGTTTCATTTGAAGGTGATTATCTGTTTCCATAGATGGCTATAGAGGTGCTGTATCGTCCTTTAGCATGCTAGTATTCCTTCAGTTTGATCTTTTTTTCCCATATGTTGTAGTTCAGCCCCGCACAGGACCAAGCTATGCAGTCCCTCACTCACTTTCTCCACCCTCCAAGGGAATGGGGGAGAGATAATGTAACAAAGATCTTGAGGTTTGAGATAAGGACAGGGAGACATCATTCAAGTTACCGTTACAGACAAAACAGACTCAACCTGCAGAAAACTATTTCAATTTATTATTAATAAAGCTAAAGTAGGAAATGAGAGAGAACAGAAATTACTTCCCCTCCACTCCTTCCCTCTTTCCAGGCTTAACTTCATTGTGAATTATCTCCACCTCTTAGCCCCTGAGTGGCACAGGGGGAATAGTGAATAAGAGTTGTGGTCACCTCATCACACTTTGTCTTCTGCCTCTCCTTCCTCCTCGGAGGAAGAACTCCTCACATTCCTCCGCTGCTCCAGCACAGAGCTACTGTCCTCCCACGGGCTACAGTCCTTCATGAACTGCTCCAGCATGGGGTCCTTTTCCACGGGGTGCAGTCCCTTGGGAACCAGCTGCCCCAGCACAGGCCCTCCACGGGCCACAACCTCCTTCAGGTATCCACCTGCCCCGATGTGGGGTCCTCCATGGGCTACAGGTGGATCTCTGCTCCTCTGTGGGCCCCCATGGGCTGCAGAGGGACAGCTGGCCTCACCATGGGCTGCACCATGGGCTGCAGGGGAATTTCTGACAGCACCAACTTTACTCCCCCTCCTTCTTCACTGACCTTGGTGTTCACAGCCATTCCTCTCAAAAAAAAAATTCTTCACAATCAGGCTCAGGCAGATGCCTCTCATATTCTCTTCACATCTCCTCTCTTTTCTACTCTCAGCCAGCCCAGGTCATCCAGGCTAAGTCAAGCTCAGGTAGCTGCCTCTTTTTAAATACGTTATCACAGAAGCATTATCACTGTCACCAATTAGCTTGTTGCTGGCCAGCGGCAGGTCCACCCCAGAACCCTAGAACTGGTCAAGTCCACCAGGCAAAGGGGAAACTTTTAGCAGCTTCTCATAGAAGCTGCCACTGTAGCCCCCCTGCTACCAGCGCACTCTAGTATCACTTAAGACCCATAAGACTATGCTTTGTTTGCCATGACTCAAACCGTTTGCACCACTCAATTCTGAGTACAATGTTGTTCTCAGGATCTTGATCTGAACATGGGTGATATCCCTTAAGACAGTTCTTTTAAAAACAGTAATGGTCACACATTACTACTATGAATTTGGTTCCACAAGATCTGCTTGGTGGTACTTGTCACTGTGACAAAACATTTTGTAACAGCCTGGGGAACAGTGGTGGTTAATCACTGCCTATCCTTTCACTGGACATTTCAGTCATATGAAATAACTCTGCATTGGCTTGGTGGCTTCCACACGTCACGAGGAGAGTGTAATACTTTCCCATGAATGATGCTTTTATTGAACTGTATTCTGTTATTCCTGGATGTCCCAGACCTGCAGCATCATCTTGAAAATACTCTGTGTTGGTACTGGAGAATCTGGAGTTGTCAACAGAGTGGAATTAGAAGGATCACATATGTAAATCTACATAATCCCTCAGAGGTTTTAAATGGTCTCCAGTATTAACACTCCACATATTGTCAAATCTCTTGGACTAGCCATAGGCCAGTGGAAACAGCAGGTTGGCAGTAGAGCTACTCAGAAGTTTTCCCGCAAAGCCATTGCTGATTTGTTTATCCTAAAAGGCTTCGTTTGAGGCCCACTAACATATGCCAATAATATAAATTAAGGCACAGCCTCACCTTTCCTTCAGTGATGTTCTGTGTGATTTCCTGCTGATATCAGATTAATTTGTTGCCTAATAATTTCCAGTGACGTCTGAGCTTCCTCTAAAATGAAAATTACCAATATATAGACAAACATGTTAACTTACCAAAAGCCCTCACAGTTTCGTTCATTTGTCCTGCAGAAACAAAAGAGATTTATAGGCATCTTTTTCTCTGCATAGTGCTTGGGGCAGGAATTTTGTTATACTACTATTGACAAAAAAAGTTGAAAATTACATTAGACTTTACTTCCTTGTCTATTATGTGCCAAGAAGGCTGGCTGGATGATTCAAGGCCAGGCTGGATGAGGCTCTGAGCAACCTGATCTAGTCAGGGATGTCCCTGCTTCTTGCAGGGCGGTTGGACTAGATGACCTTTGAAGATCCCTTCCAACTCTAACCATTCTATGATTCTATGATTCTAAGAAATGTTTATGTGTCTAACTGTATCAGAACTTTGCAAAATCATATAAGAGATATTTTTTAAAAAGAGGGTTATTGTATCATCAGCTAATAATTGGGCAGTATGAACTGGTTCTGGCCAATTAGGCTGGAAGTGTTTTCATTTTCTAAGCAAATAGAACCTATCTATAGCATTCCATAATAAAACAAATTAATTAATTTAATTAACAAAACAGAAATTTTAAAACAAAACACGATTTTGAGTGGGTAAGCACCCATGCCAAATAATGTCTTATAACAATAAAATCTTATTAAACCAGTTGGCCAGATTATTCATATGGCTTTACACTTTCCTGCTTCCTGGCAAGCAACGGACATGCTTGGTTACTTTGAAACTTCTGCTATGTGGATAGATTGTCATTCAATTATAGAGAAACTCTGATCTTGTGCCTACTTTTCTGTAGCATTTTTAAACTTTTCATGTAAGACAAAAGCAAGTTCTGTCTTTGAAGAAAAAATGCCAGAAAGGTGACGATGCTCCTGCTGTTAAAATCTGATGCAACGTCATAGACTCTTCTTTACATGAACTTGGTCTCAGGGGCTTACAAGCATGAACATGAATGAATTTGCTCAACCTTCGACTTACGGGGTAAATCTATCCAGAGACATCAGACCACTAAAATGAATCTGCAGGAGCAAAAGGTCTACCAGGTCACTGCAGCAATTCAAAGCATGCTGGTGCCAGTCCCAGTACACTTACACTGAACCCAGAAATTACATAGATACAATAATCTTATTATTTTCACTTGGCAATTCTCAGTGATTTCAATTCATTATCAAACAGACACTCTTCTAAAGCTTTTTCTTGTGAGCTTGTCCCAGGTGCCTGATTGCAGTCATCAAACACACCATACTAAGTATTTATATAAATATATCACAAAATAATCCAATATGATGAGCTATTCCCTTTGTTCCTTTATGTTGATACACTTTTCACAAAATATTTAATATGCTTCTGAAAATGATGATGCCAGTGATAAAGCTAGTTTGCAGTTTCATAGATAATTTATGGAAGTTATAAAAAATGAACCAAATTGTCATAACAACATGACAATGTGAACATTCATGTTTACATAGTGTCCACATACAATACAAATACTGAATATTAATATGAAATGAGAGTTTATAAAATTTGCAATAAACACAATGTAGAAAAAATAACAACTTGATACAATCTCTGCTTATATTGCATCCTATAAACAGATTTTTCTTTATGAGTGACTTTGACATTTCCCTTAATGTGTATTGTTTTACATCTTTAACCACAAATCTTGGTATGTTTTAAATGTAAATTAGATCATATCTATCCTGTTTCTCCTTTCAGATAAATAGTCACTCTAATTCAAGAGAAGGGGATAAAGTCCACAGACAGCATTTTAAATGCACTTGGCATATATTCATCTCAAGGGTTGCACATAGCAAAAAATGTCTGAATCAGAAGGTCTGAGAGCAGAAGGTAGGGATTTGTTTGTTCAGTAATTCTGTTGGATTGCAGCAAACTGACACTCAGTCATTTGCCTAAATATAGGCATTTATTGCTGTTTTGAGATACTCTGAGATATTCTCCTGGGGCAGGCAGATGGTACGCAAGATGTGTGGGAGACCACAACTTCCTGAAGCTCCTCTAGAGCAGCAGGTGCGGCCAGGCAGGACACAACAGCATATCTCAAATGATACTTGATATTTACTTTTAGGCAACCAGATCACATCTATATACCCAGTAATATTTCTCTTCTGAGGCCTGCCTTTGCACAGGATCACTGCCTCAAAGGGACAACAGAGGATGCAGTGACTATCTGCTATTTGTTTGGGTGGCATCTTCTCTGTGGTTCACTGATATCTGAAGAAACTGAATGAATGATGAGGCCTGTGCCTTTGTACCATGCTAATACCCTGAGAGTATTACAGTTATAATTATAATACTTGAACTGTGTTGATTTCAGTAGTCTATTAATTACACTACTAACAACTGGGAATGAGGCCTCAGGTTTTCATTTTCCTAGCAGCTCCAGAGCCTTCTTGTGCTACCTTTTCCCAAGCAATGCCTTTAGGCATGCTGAACTGTGGATTTAGGTAGCAACTCAAAGATGACACAGGCCACTGGTTGCCTGTATGCACCACTAAATTTGAAGCTCTGAGTCAAAATGTGAACATTATCCAATACTAGATAACTGCTCATGGTTCCTCTTTAAAAGTTGAAGAGAAGCTAAATGTCACATTCCTTCACGGCAGAATTACTCTTGGGTGCCTCCATCTCTCTCTCTCTTTCCTTCTCTTCATTCACTATGTAGAAACCCCAGACAGTTACAATCCCAAAGCTGGATATCCGAAAATGGGCTTTAAATTTAGATGAGATAAAAGTAGGCCTTATAACTTGGCTTCCCTGTTATATTGATAAAGTAATGTTACGTAAATACATTGTTACTGTCTCATTAAGAGTTAGTTGAGAGTATAAAAATGAAGATACACAGTATTGTTTAAGAAATTTGGCATTTTTATTATTACTACCAGGAGTGTAAATGCTAGAATTTTTGAAATATAAATATTTCAGCTGGATGTTGTAACCCATGTCTTCTAAGGTGCATAGTGCACATGCTTTTTAATCCCGTGGTTGTTAAATCATTGACATATTACCATGGCTGAGGGTATCATAAACATAAGTGCTTTGTGCAATATTAAAACTTGAAATATTATTCAAATAATGCTAATCTCCAAAACATCGTAGAAGTGCAAATGACTGAATTCAGTTATAAGGCAAAAGGTCCCCTGCTATTTAATTCTGTACTAGCAAATGAGACATTACTGAAATTTGATACCACTTTCAGATTCCTTCACTGCACAGCACCCAGTATGTTTATTTCCAAGGACAAATTCTATGCAACTTGGCTCAAAGGGAGAAAAGGTAATTTTTACTTTTGATAATTAATTTCTATGCTTGAATTTTATTTTGTTTTTAGCCTAGGTGGTATTGCTGTTCACAGCTTATTATTATTTTTGTAACGATGTAAAATCATATCAGTTATTTTTATTTATTTATTAAAAATACTGTCTGTATTGTGCACTATTCATGTCTATTTTAGAAAGCCTGGGCAAAAAATATACACAATTAGACTTCATTCCAATTTACAGAGGCTTTCTAAAGACTTTCACATGCAGACCAGACTATCTACAGCAGTCTACAGCTTATTTCTGTCTTGGCAAGTATGAACTGATCCATGGTAATCAATTCAAAAGGTATTAGAGCCATTATTGGTTGCAATTATCATGACACCTGGGTCCAGACTTGTGAAATAATTATTAAAGGCATCACCAGTGTGCAAAGGCTTTGTTAACCATTGATTTTATATCAGTAAGTGTTTAAGGGATTTTGTGACTCTTAATATGAATCTGAGTGTTTGTTTCACTTACGGAAACATTAAAAATAAGAATGAAAATTTAAAAACTCCTGTTATCATAGAGGCTAATCAAGAGGGAAGAATTAAGGTGAAGATACCATCATACTTCTTAGCATTCCAGAGTTTGAAATCAGAGCTGACTTGTTTGAAAAATGTCAGTGTTACATATTGAAAGAGCTTTCTGCTAAATAAAATACATGCAACAGGATTTATAGTGAGACATGAAGTAAGAGGCCTTAGAGTCTCTTTTTTTCTTAATGCTATATGTGTGCCTGATTATTTTTATTTATTTTTTTTCAGCTGTGACCCTGAACATCTGAAACTGAATATCCATTAGTTCCTGTTCCTTCTTGTTGACCCTATCATGGGGGTAGGGAAAGACAGTAGTAATAGAACTTTAGAGTATTTTGCCACTTTCTCTCCTTCTGTAGCACTATTAGGCTTTGTTCTGGACACCTCTGTAAGGGCTTTTGTTCCAGTGTAAGCTGTCTTTCTGCACTGAGTGGTTAGAAAAATTGGTTTCTAAGTTAAGTATCGAACGCTAAGCAGTATGAATTCCCCCTTCTTCTTCCCTTATGCCTCCCTCATACGCTATTTTGTTCAATACGTTACTGCATATGCTGTGTTTGGCCTAAAACTGATGCATCCATTGATCTTCAGTGGTGATGAATGGAATGATGATGATGAATGGGCAACCTACAGAGATTAAAATCATTACACCTGTGAAAGATCAAACCTACGTACATCAGGGAACTGGGGTCTTTTAACACCTGTCTTCTACGCAGTCTTGACATGTAGTGCTACCTGCCTTGAGCAGTGGGTCACAGTCTTTTATTAGTTAACTCCTCTTCCACCCTTTTGATCATTTTGACCTATTATATGCCTAGTTAAAACTGGTTTCCTGCAGTTCCTGCAGCAGAGATCAAAAGGTGCATTTCAGATCTTCCGTGCCTATCAGGATCATCTCCAGCAGCAGCAGTCCTGAAGCCAAACAAGATGATGTGCAGGTCCCTATAGCTACAGTCAGAGACTCTGCATGCTGGTGGATGGCCAAAGAGATACAGCTTTATGAGGATACTAGCTCACACTCCTGATCACCTGCTGTGCATGCGAGACACAAAATGTCTTTAAGCACGCCTTCCTTTGGCCATATCTACGAAAAGGAATGTGAAGCATAGATTTAAGGCTCAGCAGTTTTGATGTCACTGATTTGAGAGAGTGAATATAAGAGTTAGGTAAGAAACTTTGTGAGTAAGGAATAATGGCAAGTAGTATGTTCCTAAAAACCTCTGGCTAGCCAACAGAGAAAAGTTATATAGAACAGATTTTGCAGCACTGACTGAAGAAATCCAGCTCTGAAGAACAAATAGCAGTAGTGATATTGCTGTATTGTAACTATTTTTAACAAAAGGTATAGAGATGGAAAATTTTAAAAAGAAAAAAATGCCCCTAAAATACCTAAACAAAAACCCATTCTTTTTTTTGTACCATCTCACTGGAAGATGTCTCTAGTTTCTTGACATCTCACACTGTATCTTTTGCCGCTGTCCTTTTTTGTTTTGTTTTTGTCTTACTCTATTCCAGGTGGTTGTTGCTTTTATTATTCCAGTTAACTTTACTCCTTTTCTATTTTTTCCTTCTGACAAGCAATAATGTGTGGGAGATAAGTAACACAGCTGAAACTAATGGTGAGCTGAGTGTCATGGGAGAAAAATTATCCTGCATGTATGAGCTACTTCAGTAGTAAAACACATTAATTGTCAAAATGGAGGAGAGAGGAAGTGTGAGTCAAAGTTGTAGAAAATATGTGAATCTAAATGACTGCACATGTATATCAAACTGATTAAACTGTATAACTCCTATGGGAAGTGACAGAAGTCCTTGCACAAAGAGAAGGCTTGGTAATTCTGACCATCTATGAAATAATATCCACTTGTCTTGGCTGATGAAATTTTGTAGCAGTTCACCCATGCTGTCTCTGTGTATGTATATACACAAATATGTAATATATATGTACGTGTATGGGTATATATATACACACATCTATGTATGTGTATATACATATATTCAAAAATGCCCCTCAAGAGGGAGACAGTGGTCTAGATCCACCTATTCTTCTGGATTGGGTTCCAGAAGGTGTTTTCTCCTCATCATCTAATTTGCTACCTATAAAGCCATCCTCTCTCTTATGCGAAACCACCTGAATAAATCAGAAAAGTCTTGGACAATGTTAATGCTGTATTTTGACAACTGATGTTCTCTCTGCTAAGAGAGGCAAATGGATGACACTAGAACTCTTCTTCTCTCCCTTTCTCTTCTCCCCATTGTGCTGAACTCTGTTGAGCTGCTGAGAGGGAAGGTGTACTTCAAATTATTTGTCCTAATTTTTTTTTGTAGTGTGCCTTACTCTCTTTTTTTTTCCACATTTATGTGAGCAGTATAAATAAAAATAATTCATAGTGCTAGAAATAAAGTGTGGCTTACTGAAACTAATCAGAAGATAGGACTAAGGATAGAAAGAATTAAATGAGATGATATCTTTATCATATCTTCTTAATAAGTAATCTGCAAATCTAAATAGCTATTCATTTGCTATTATGTACCATAAAAAATGGCAGCAGTATCTACAGTGCATGGGTTGCTAGTTGTAAGTTCACTAAAGCAGAGGGAGAAAATCCACAGAGGCTGTTTAACTTATTTGAGATTGTTTGACTCAAAAAATGAAAGCTGAAACATTTTTGTACTTAAAAAAAAAAAAAAAAAGTAAGGAGACTGGAAAAATATCCCACTGAAATAACCGAGAGTTGGTTGACCCACTAGATTGAAAAAAAAAACCCTATATGTTTTAAAAAATGGAAATGCATAAGAATTGTACAGGATCCAAATTAAAAGTAATTGAGGGAAAATTACAAGCATTAGAAAAATGATTCAATAGGATAGTCAAAGCATTTTAACTATCCAAAACAGATATCCAAATGGATATTACATTATTTAGAAGTATCATTATGTAAACATCAGGATGTGATAAAATACATATTTTCACCAAAAAGGAGATCTTAGTGAGGATAAGAATGCTGCTTCTGCATAGTAATTCTGTTGAAGAAAGTGACAGAAACTCATCGACACACATTTGCAATAGTAGTGGATTGCACCACACAGAGGAAAAGAAACACCCATGCCTAAGGAAGATAATTACATTAGACATTATGTTTGAGTACATCACATAAGCAAACAGTGAAGCAGTGGGAGTAATACAGTTGGAGAACACCTACAAGGCGAGAGTTTTAGCAATAATGATACTGTTTGGTTACAAAACAGAATAAAGAGAAGGAAAATGATGAAGCAAGCTTAAACGCCTTGGTATTACTGTTCTGGTAACTAGTATCTTCCTTGATACAGCTTCTGGAAGAAATAATACTAACATTTATAGCTGACACTGGAACTGAATGAGTGATATTCTAGATAAAACTATAGGAAAAGTCCACCTCTTTGTACAGCAGAAATATTATCCTCATCCATGAGAATGGCAGGACGTGAATAGCATCTGTGGAGGAATACAAAGAGAATAAAAATCATCAAAAGGTAAATTCTGTTAGCAAATCAACATTGAGACTAGTTGGTAGAACCCATAGAAAGGTGTTGCGCGCTGGATAAAAATCAGAAGTGATTTTTTGAAATGGGTCATGTAGCATTTATGAGATTGTTGCAGATTCAAGACTGCTATGCATATGCAAACAATTCTGCATGTGACAATGTCTTCCAAAGTCTGAAGAGAAAGAAGACACATTATGAAGCTCACAGTCTTCCAGTGGAGGAAGGAACCAATGGAGGAGGCACAGCTCAGCAAACCCAGTAAGAAGCAGGAAATTCCAAACATGCATCATTCCTTGGTAAAGCAAAACAAAACAAAATAAAAAAAAAAAACTAGCAACCTGTCCAACTCAGATCCCATAGAGAAAAAATATTTACTGTTTATGATGAGTCTGGAAAAAAAGGTCAACAATTTAGCTATTTTCATTACTCCCTTCAGAAGATGGTGCCTTATCACAAAAAAAAAGACACATGAAATGTAAATTTTAAAATGGACAAAATTCATACAACTGATATTTGAATACACACAGCGTCAAAGAGTTACATGACAAAAACTCAAAAGAAATTATGAGTTGTGGACAGGACTCTCAGAGGTATAAATGCAGGCATAATGAAATTGCAAAAATTTTACCCGAGGATGTGATGGGTGCCAAATATTTAGATGGATTCATGTTCCCAGAAGAAAAATCCATCAAGGACTGTTAAGACCAAAGCTACCATCCATGGCTCAATAAGTCCCTGTGCTGGGGACTGAGACGAATCACTGTTTTCTTGCCCTGTTCTTACATTGCTTTCTAGGTGTCTGCTGTAGTGCACTGTTGGAGACTGGAAATAGATCATTGGTCTGACCCAGTTTGGTCAATTTTGTATGTACAGATGGAGAGTATTGGTGTCAATGCAGGAAAAAAAAAAAGGGTTTCTTATTGTCACTAAAAGTCAGAAGTATCATCAAATTTCATTTACATACATGGTAGAATAGCAAGACCTGTTGCACATTGCAAAAGCTTAGAGAGCATTCTGGACACAGCTCCAACTTCTGCACCACCACAGCTTCTGTACATGGTCTTAAAGCCACAGAGACATGCAAGCTGAAGATGAACAGAAGCCATAAAAGAAAATCCTGGAGTAGACCTTTTTTCATGGAGTTTCACAGAAAGAAATTATGTGCAACAGAATTAGTTGAAGAAATTACAGTTCATGTTACCACAAACAAGATTCTGAGCAGCTTTCTTAGAAATAAGAACCTAAGAATCATGTAAAGACTCTTTCAAAAGACATGCTAAGGTTGGTGTGTCTATTACAGGCATAACATCTCTGCCTTTATTTTGGACACACAGTTTTTAAAATAAAAAAGCAAAGATGACGGAGTAGTGCTGAAGACAAAAATAAAATAATTCCAGAGAAAATCATGGCAACTGTCTGTTTTGCTCACTGTCCAAAGTATATCCATGGTCCAAAGCATACCAGAAAAAAAGTGTACAAATATTCAAGGAGAAGTTAGCCAAGAAAAATGAGGGCATTCAAAATATTTACTTCAGCTTTTTAAGGCCTCTAATCATACCTGTGCCAACTAGTGCTTCATTTCTGTAAAGACTAAGGAGAAGAAACTCCTGCAGAGTAGTCTCTTCCCATATGCAGCTGTTAAGAAAAGCCACTACTCTGGTTAAATGGAAGAAGATCAAAATAATTCTAAGGTTGCATCTGCACATCACTGAAATATTGCATGGAAATTTCTGGTATATCAAAGTGAAGTTCTAATAATTAGTGACATAGTAACTGAACACACAACTGAATGTGTTATATGAAACATAAACAGCAAGTGCACAAGTGTTTGGCTAAGGCCACAGCTCTTCAAAGGACCACAGTCTGCAGGCAAGACCACTTCCAGTGGGTGGCAACAGCATGCGAGAAAACAGACTGTTATCATACAGATCTCTGAACATCCAATTATGCTGGAGATAAAATACATTCCAACCAGGAGGCAATATAATGTTAGAAGAAGCTCTTGTGTACCTACAAGCGTAAAGAAAGACTTTAATTATGGGCTTGCTCTAATTATTTTTCTTTTTGTGTGTAAGTGACCTACAAATTGCAAGTAAATAAGATGGAGAGATGGGAAATTCTCGATAGGTTACCTAGTGCTTTGTGGACCTAGTTAGTAATCTAAAGACAGGCAACAATGGTACAGACATATGTATTGCAAAGGTGTAGCTGACTCACATGTATTTAGTATGGCCTTCATCCTCACCAGAAGAACCCAGTATCTGGAAAAGATGATCCAGCAGAGGCAGAGCAGTTGTCTCAGGCTACACTGAGTAAGAAGCCTGTTTAGGTAAAAGATAATATTTTGAGTTACTTGGAAACCATTAGCTGCTAGAGAATCATACCACATGACAGCATGAAACATTCTGGGTAATAGGATTTGAGGACAAGGTTACCCCACTATAAGGTTTTTCACTTTCCTTTGAGGAAATTCTGATATCTGTCCTCTGCTCAAGAACTACCTTCTCTTGAATAGTCCAAGCCTTGTTTTTACAGGATTAAATGAAAATCCCAAGAAAAGGCGAAAACAGTATGGTCTGCAGCAGCACATCTCAGAGTAGCAAAGCACACATGCAAACACATTTCCCCTTTTGTGTCAGAATTTGGGGGTCAGACCCTATGAAACTTTTCTCAAGGTCTCTCTGAATTCCTCCATCATCCAAAGGTGTAACAGCTTGGAACCTTTTCATTCCCTCCCCACTTCAGCCTGCTTGGGAAGAAACCAGGAAACTGAAATCTTGCCCTGGCTTTTGGTAGTCCAATGCTCAGGATCTTTATGTAGAGAACAGTGTAACTCTATTAAAAATGTGATTCTAAGTACTACATAAGCTAAAATTTTAAAGGTTTACCTTTAAATATGAACAGCTGTAAATCCAGAACTGTACATGTATACTGGACATGTATTAGAAAGGCAAGAATTTTATAAAAGTGAAGTAAGTGAAGAATTGAGATGCAAAAGTTTCATCAGAGAGAGGAACCACAATGCAAAAGATTTAACTTCTCAGGTACTGAATTTGAATTAAACACTAATAGTTATGTATTTTCAGATGAACTGTTCATATTTCACATTGCTGAATACTGTGTGATTCCTGAAGAGTTAATAACAGATAACAGATTGGAAGTAATTTATTTCAGAAAGTCTTCTAGATATATCAATTCAAGCTGCCATATCAAATCCGTACTATTTACAGTTTATCAATCTATCTTTAAAAGTCTATGAAGATAACAAAGCTCTTCATATTTAAAAACCCACATAAGATTCAAAAGATTATTAGTGCTTAGAAAGGTTACAAGTGAAGTTAATTGAGAAATTAAAACATTGACAGCTAGGAAAAAAATAAAAGAAAAAAAAAGGAAGGAAGGACACTTCAGCCATTCTTTTGGTTGCCTTTAGCTAAAATATTATGATGCTTCTTAGAGTGCTGCATTACTTTCATCATTGAGACTGAACTTTATGGAAGGAAGAATAAAATCTTCAGTGACAAATACCTAACAAGCTTCTGGAGCCAAAAAACCTGTGTCTGCCAGGGAACTAGAACAGAAGAGAAGGGGGAGAGAAAAAAAAAAAAAAAAGGAGAAATTACAAGTAAGGAGTAGGGTTACCCATGTTGTAAAGGGAAGAGAATGTGAGACTGGAAACCGGAAGTGAGTGGCAGCCTGCCAAGGCAACAGTTACGCCATCTGCGGCAGGGTCGGAAGTCAGAGCCATCCTTGAAAGTCAGCCCCGTGGAAGATATCTAAACAGAACCAAGGAGGGCACTCTCTCTGCTTTGTGAGGATATCCAATATGCTGCTGACAGCCGTCCTGCCAAGGCTGCATGCAGGCATGGTGCGTGGTGGGGATGCTGCTCCATGGCAGAGCCTCTGTTCCATCTCACGGGGCGTTGAACACACACCATGTGTGGTGCTGCCCAACAGGCCCCCGGGACAGGCTGTGGTCCTCGAGCATCCTCTGCCTTCTGCTCTGTGTTCAATGCTGATCTGAAAATGGGACAAAATGGAACCAGCATATGAAGGGGCCTGCTGGCAAGCACATGGTAGCTGCAGAGGAAACCTAGCTACAAAAGGTGTTGCCTGGAGGGCAAGGGAGGGTCAGGGCATCAGGGCTCTGATCTGGCTCATCTGGCTCCCATGACAGCAGTGGGGTAGGTGTGCCACACGTAGATATTGGGCTTCTCTATTTCTGGACGTGGCAGAGATGGATTTGGGGATTCTGATCCTGAATTATTGCCAAGTTTTGTTCGAACTGGGTTTTCTTTCTCCCCACTCCCTTCCCCCCCCACCGCCCCCAAAAAAATACTTTAAAAAAGTGTAGCATCCAGCGAACAGTGACTTCTGGTATACAATCTGTGTTAAATGACAAGGACAGTAAACAGAGTCTCACCAGCACTTCAGTTTATCATGCCCGGAAGCCAGTCCTTTGGAAACACTTTACTTCATTTTCTTTTTTTCCCTTTTTTCTTTTTTTTTCTTTCTGTTTTTTTTTCCTTTTTTTCTCCTCCATTTTTCTCTGTTTTTTTTTTTCTTTAAGTGCATAAATATTCTCTCTTGTTCCAATACACTGTTACAGGAGGTATATGAGGAGAAGTCTTGAAACATTTCTTTTCTAATAATCTTCTTGCAGAGAGAAAAAACAGGGCCAAAGGCTAGCGAGAAATTTATTGTCTAGCGTGCAGTGTGTAATTACCATAACTTACAAAAAAAAAAAATCCACATGTTGGTGTGTTTGATTTGATGCCATCAGAAGTGTAAGGTTACATGAAATAAATGGCTAACTGGTTTAATTTAATAGCAGGTTAAATCTTTCTTTTATTTTGTGCTAAAGGAACATTAAAATGGTGCAGTTTTCAAGTGGCCTTGGAAAAGTAGAGTAGAGTTTCTTGATTAAAAAAAAAAAATACAGTGTTCCTACTGCTACGTTTATGGTGGGAGTTACTGGCATTCTTCCAGTTCACGGCATGAAAATCTAAGCTGCCTGTATAAGCACAGAATTTAGTGTTGGGTCTTAAGGTTTTGTTTGGCATGTTGCCAAAGATGTTATGTATTTAGCTGGGAAAATTGCCTAGAAGTTAATTGAGAGGAAAACACTAATATACATCCTCCACTACCTTAAAAAAATGCTATGGATATGCATATGTTGCTGATCCTTGATAAGAGATGAGTGTTTGCAGTAAAGAATTAAAGTTTAAAATTGGTCCAAAAATTGGCTACATTGAGTTTTTCAAGCCTCTCAACTCACTACATTCACAAGTAATATTAATGTTTCGCCTTTCTTTTTAATCTTCCTGCTTGCACCATCGTTAGACGGGCTAGCAGTGAGCCACAACATGAACACAGTCTCCTTTGGAGTGGGCAGAGCGGGGACACAACAGCTTTGTACCACCTCTGAGTACCAGGTGAGAGTAATTCTCCCCTTCTCCCCCCAAATTCCTCTGCTTGTGACAGCCCTAAAGCTCATAGTGTGGCTTCTTGTCTTACTACCACCACCATCCAGTACTTCATAGAGGCTCTGGTTACAGAGTGGGCATTGACACTCAAATCTAAGAGCAGCAGATTTTTATTTTTTTTTTCTTCTCTGCAACTAGCCACACTGCACACTATCATCTAGCAGAGCATCTCAGGAGCACCGCGTGCCCAGAAAGTCCTATTGTGCTGGGTGGTGAGACCTCAGCAGTTCAGTGATTTTTCATATTGCCAGAAAAATTAGGGCTTTTTCATCCCAGTAAGTGAAATGATGTCTTTAAACTGTGCTGAGCCAGTCTGCAGCAGCAGACCTTAAGTGGTTAATGATCACATCTGTAAGTAGGCTCCAGATCAGACAATAGGCTACCTTTTGGAGTAAGAAGGCTGGGAGGCAAGAGGCACAGGAAAATAAAATTAGGAGCTATGCTGAAAGCAAATGAGGAAAAGGCTTTGTTCCAATTGTGACCAGCTGTCTTCTTTTGTACACCCACTGGATGCTCCTGATGCACTGGGCTAGAAGAGACATGAGCAAAGTAGAAACAATGGCATTTTGCTACTGTATGAATTCCCTCTCCCTTCACTTAATCCTGTTCTTATTGGGGTCTTGTGCTGAAAGCTGATAATTTTGATGGCCCCTGAATAAAGCCAGTAGCTTGAATTCCTGCCACTAGCCCCTTTATAATGAATAGGGCTAATGAATGCTAGTAAGTGGTAGGAATCTGTGACCAGCTGCATCAAGGCAGGTAATACAGCTCAGATTTAATTGGGAGCAGGTATTGGAAGGCTGTATTACTTTAATTGGTGAGGGGGTTTTCTAAATGGAAAGGACAAAGTATAATGGACAAATTGTGCTGTACAATAGCACTTAAGCCGGGATTGTATGCATTCGTTAATCTGTTGAGGAATGAGGCAATTCTAAACAATTTTCTCAGTGAAACCAACTCCAGAAAGCTTGTCCCTTTTGTTCTCCCTTGGGAAAATGCAAGATTGAAACAGAAAATACCTTTACCGAGGCAATCATTTGCCACGTGTGGAAAGCGGATACAGCTGTAAACTATGAAAGAGGGATCTTTGTAGTACAATAAAGGATGGAAAAAGAGATAAAGCTGGGATAAGAGTGGGCCTGTCACTGCATCCAAAAGAGGAATAAAGTGATGACATTTACAGTGACAGATGAGACTGTAAAGAGAACTCAGGACAATTTAGAGAGGGAAATTTGATATTTAAAAGAAAGGGCTCTGATAATTAAAAGTAGCATTATATTAAACTGTTACGCATGTCATTAGTGACAGAAGGGAACTGGTGCCTTTTGAAAAGTTAATGATTCGCACAGACCTGCTCTTGAAACTTTGTATGTAGTAAAGTTCACTTGAACACAGCATACTGTATGCAACACGGCATAAATTTTCCCTGTGTTTCATAGTGGGAAATAAGAAAGTTATATGATAATATGGAAGGTGTGCTGTAAATACCATATGCCAATGTGTGTACAGTGTGGGTGTGTATGTGTAGAATCGTTGTACGCTGGAGGTCCAAGGTAGAGTCGAAAACCCAGCATGTATAAATATTGTCAAAAATGCTCATTCTGTGGAATCCTTGGAAAAGGCAGGGTGTCTTTTTCTCAAGGCACAGGTTCACACGTTTTATTTTTGCCTTGTTTGTGTTTAGCTAGATCTGTTCAACCTAGCGTGCCTATGGCAACAGAAGATAGCTTAAAGAGTAACCTCTAAAGGTAGAATGTATTTAAAGTGAAACAACACAGTGAATACAGCCAATTTATGTGACTGCTGCAGCTGTAATGGGTTAAGAGAGCATTTGTAACTGAGTTGTTCTAGCAGGGCTTTTGCTCCGGTATACTTCATTACAGGTGGGAAAATGAGAAGGATTGTATGTCCTTCAGAGTTCATGTCGGCCAGGCAGTGGGAGGAGAAAAACAAAACAAAGCTGAAAGTGAGTGTTGAATGGGCTTTCCCAGGATTCCCAGGTGGGTTTCATGTATTGCCTAATGCTGAAAATGAGACAGATTCAGCTTTCTGTACTGGTTGTAAAGACTGAATTATCTTACACTTACTATTGTTTGCGACTAAAAGTCAATACACAAAGCTGCAGCTTATTTCAGAAATTCGTTGTCAGTAAGAACCATTTCGTGTTCTTCGACATTTTTTCATTTTTACAGATAAGCATAGAATTCAGTCTCAAGTTCACAAAATATTTATATATATGCACAAGTTAAATTCTAAATTAAAACAGACATGCAAGAGTAGCATTATTAAATTCTAAAAGGAGCATAAAATTAATACTTATCCATTTGTGTGAAGTTTTTTTCATAAATCTGCAGTGAACTGTAGCGAAGTTTGCCTGAAAGTAGGTGAGGTACACCATAAAATAATCTATGACAGGAAAACAAAATGACACATAGGACTACCTACATGATGAGCTATCATTTCCTTAGCTCTCTAAATAAGATGTTTGAACAGTGACAGACAGAAGAATGCAGCTGGAAAAGAACTTACGTCTTAAAATAAAATACTATTTATGGAGTCTGAGCAGACTCCTTTGAAATCCTAAAAAGATGTACTGATCAATTACGAAAAGTGTCCTAAGATCGATTTTATGCAATAATCATGTTTATTTGATGTGGAGAAAATAAGCAGCTTAATGTCACCTTATCTTCTGTCATAACATGTGTTATCCCTGTAGACCCTCTCTATCCCTAATCATATGACATTAAAAAGCATTGAGGGAAACTTACCTTGCAGAGGAAAAAGGAGTTTCTTTCAAAAATACCTATGTTCCTGATCTTTACAAATAAACAACAGCCAGAAAGTGCAATGGCTTTAGTAGGCAGCTTGAGTGTTTTTAAGGAAGTTGGGACCACGAACTCTGTGTAACTACTGATTATCCACTCTTTCCAAGGCTCAGATAAATATCTAAACACAAAGAAAAAAAAAAAAATTTCTTCTTTGGCATGAAAAAAAGTAGCCAAATTTCATTGAAGTTTGGATAGCTTTCTTTTTGCATCTCTGTGTGTGTATTTATTTGTTTACATATGTGTTTGAAAGAAAAAAAAATGTTTTGAGATGTGATGAGTTTTGAAGTTAGTTCTGAAAATAATAGCCCTGTTACAAAACTTTCTTATCTGTATCTACTTTCTACTGCCATTAACTTCTTATTCTTCACACTAGATCCTTGCATTCTCTGCATGACCTAAAGGAACTTTAAGGAAAACAAAAACCAACTGTTAATTGACAAATTGAGAGAGGTCAGAGATCAGTATGCCTTGGCACTGAAGTCCTTTAGAAGACAAGCATGTGTCACGTCCTCCATTTCCTAGTTAATTTGCATGAACCGTGACTTTGAGAATCCAAATCTATGGTCTTTGGAGTTAGAGTTCTCCCTGGCACCCAGCCTTCACAGCAAAGCTGGAGTGGAGAACTGTACAGCCTCTCTGACATGCAATGAAGCCACCACATTGTTTCAGAGCTTCGAGCAGCTGCTTTGTGGGTAGTAGCTGATTGTTACCCATCTGTGTTAGGTGAGGTTGGGAGAGAGCACTGAGGAGTCGTGTGTCCTCTCACAAGATCCCAAACCATATGTTGCCATGCTGCGCTGTGGCCTGTGAACATCAATAGAGTTCTTTTGTTTCTGGAACATCCATGGTTTTCTGTGCAAATTGACATACAGGGTTGCTTACTTATGCGTGCTTCTCAAAGAAAGTAATTGTTAAGTTCTAAATTAAGTATGTTAAAAATCTTCCTCGAATGCTATTCTTCATGAAAACTATTACACTGCCTGAGGG
Organism: Tetrax tetrax; assembly: GCA_009806455.1. Classification (NCBI taxonomy): domain Eukaryota; kingdom Metazoa; phylum Chordata; class Aves; order Otidiformes; family Otididae; genus Tetrax; species Tetrax tetrax. The sequence goes on from WHYT01000147.1 coordinate 24,487, forward strand.
CCTGGATGTTGGTGAGGCTGAGAGGAGACGCTGCCAGTGGTAACAACACAGCCCACTGTATCTGCAGCTTAACACCTTTTGTATCCTTGTGCCACTGTTTTTGGAAAGTGGGTGGTTTTTATCTCCTTCTTCTGACAGCTGCTCCTTAAAGGTCAGACTATTGTCTGCCCCTTCCGCTAGTCAGCAAGATTAAGTGACCAAGTGAGTAACTTCTGAGTGCTTGTTTAGCTGCAACTTCTGCAATTGGGGCTGCAGCCTCCATGCAATTCCCATAATATCTGGGTTGCACAGGGGAAAAGCCATGGGAAAATGTAATCTCTGCCCTCATCAGGATGCCAGTAGCTCTGCTGAGTGAGCCCAGCACAGCAAGAAAACTGCAGAGTCCAAGCTGATATCTGGTGTGACTCCCAGAGCCAGGGACCTCTTGGTGGTCCTCCCAAGGAAATATTGCACTGCACTATTCCCAGGGTAGAAGTGTTTGCTAACGGCCCGGTTCACCTCCAGTGACTCTTTTTTATATAAAGAAATGAAAGAAAGCTTTATGTGACAGAAATTATAAGAAAGAGGATAAATAAAATCTGAAAAGTAAATGGAAAAGGAATCTATTAAATGTAAATCTATCATCGGAATTTACAACCAGGATTTTTCTCATTGCAACAGATCTTTGAGATTTTGCTATATTCACTTTGTGTTATAAAATTCTTAAGATGGATAGATACTGTTTCTGCCTCTACATAGACAAGATTAAAACAAAGGGGAGGTCAGGAGGTAATGGACATTAGTTCATTTCTGTCTCTCCTTATTTACTTGTAAGTAGCAGAAGTAGACTTCCACAGCTTATTCTGATTACTTCGATCTTGATTTCATACTTTCAAAATAAAATATAAAATAATTACATTCAGCTTCCTAGGGTAGTTTTGGAAAGAAAGAAAGAAAGAAACAGAAAAGACCTTTTCTCCCATAGAAACGAGTTTTCTCTATCTATGCAGATGTGTTGAGACCATTCAACTAGATCCAGTACAAGTATGTAAACTCTTGAGAACGTGTTATATTTTTTTTGCAATTGAAGAATGGAAAAAATGCAAAGGAGAATTCTTCTTTAGGAAATAGTATTCCTGTCAAAGTAGGTAAGGAAGCATAAGTAATTGGAGGAAAAAAATAAAAAAAAAGGAAAAGGTTCATTCTACTTCAGTTCCAGCAAGAGTAAAACTGAAGAAACTGTAGAGAAGTCAAAGGAGTTGTACATAATATCCTTGGAGTTTATGAGAACCCAGCCAAAATTTCTATACTGACAAATTTTTGCTCTGCTTCAGTGTCTTTACCAGAATTTGGAAGTGTGGTGTCACACCTGATAGACTGGTTGGACCCTCACTCACTGGACTTGAGCTACAAAAGCATGCAGCAATGGATGTGGAAAGGAGGATGAAATATGTCTAAGTGTGCCTGTGGACTGTACTTTGCACTTTATGCTGGGGGAAGACTCTGTTTACATGAATGAATGTGGATGAGCAGTTTGGCAAACATATTGGGAGCCATTTACTTGTCAATACTACAAGGAAGGCTCCTAACAATTGACTTTTAGTAGATTTCTAGGGCTTCCTAGTTCTAATTTTAGCATTTATCTTATAATTTTATCTTCTGCTTTGGCTTAAAAATAACTTCACAGTGCAAAAGTACAGCTGGTAACGTCAATAAAAATACAAAGAAAATTAAAATCCATAAGTATTTTAGGTGGGTTTTGGATTTTGGAATGATGTTCCCTTTTCAATTATCACTATAACTGCGTTCAGTCTCTCTCCTCATTCATTAACCTCCTTTGCAGAAGTAGAGGCATTGCAGACTTAATACCTTATAAGGAAACAGTATAGACTTATCCTGCTCACCTGTGTCTTTAACCTGAGCAGTGGAAAGGTGAAAACTACTTGAGTATCAAAGTAAATTAATTTTGGAAACCTCTGGAGCCAAAATGTGCTGTGGGTATTTTGATTATGTAACCTGTCTTTGAATGAGCAACCATTGCATGTGAAAGTCAATAAATCATGAAAATGTTGTCAGCTGTGCTTTTAATGATGTTGTCGGCAACATTATATTTAAACAACTTTAGGAGGGCTTTTTTGTATTTGAATTGGTCTAAATTTCCCCTCTTTCTACCAGGAAATTATTGTTCTGATTTTAGTTTCAATTTGCAGTTACAATAGGAGAGAGTTGTTTAACTTTTTGGCCAACATAATTTCTATCCGTTGCTGCCCGAGGTTTCTCAATCTAACCATTGTTAATTTTTTTTCATTAGAAAAATATTTTTTTGCCTACTACTTATGATAATTTTTGAAACTAATAGAGCAGTGCTTGACTGAAAAAAAAAAAAAAAAAAAAAAAAAAAAAAAAAAAAAAAAAA